>AXZM01000870.1:0-36346 GCA_000743315.1 Lignosus rhinocerotis TM02
CACATGGTCCCCTCAGAAATCGAAGGCAACGCAGCAGAGAGTAGGATAAAAGACGAGAGAGAGGGGTGACGAATCTATGCCACTCAAGCGAGGCAGAAGGGACTTCTCTTGAAGAGGGTTGACGACGTGATTGCCACGTCGATGTTGTCGACGCCAATATTGTGGTACAGACGAACACAATTCGCGTATCTCTCGAAGCGCGCTCACTACCGGTCTTCAATCTATGAATACGTACATTACCTAGAGAGGGGGTAGTTCCGAGTGGATCTGGCAGTTGCGGTCAGGTGGTACAAGTTTTCGTAAATGGCACACGCACATGGTAAGGTCGACCAACATGAGGTTCCACTATCGTGTTTCGAAGTAGAGAGGAAAACGAACAGCAGCTGACTCCTCCACATACCGAGATCCCCAAAGGACTCCAACCGCAGGTTCAGATTCAGAAGGGTTCAGAATGCTCGCTACTATGTATAGGGCGCGAGCTGAGCATCTCTGACTGTTCATCGTGATGCGTTATCACCAGCCGAGCAGCCCCGACAATCCTCCATACATTCATCTGACGTGCATGGGCCGTGGCACTGCCGTGGCTGATGCTAACAACGTTAGAGTCAGTGAGGTCTACTACGCTCGCTACCATCCGTTCGGTTCAAGCTCCGTCGCGCCACTCCAGAGATCACCACGATCCCCCTTTCACACTCCGCCATCACGTCTCGACTGGTTTTCGAGTCTAATGACTTTGAGTCAGGAGCACTCGAGTCTCGCCGTTCAAATGTTATGCCAGCCGTTGACTGTATTGCGCCGCTGGCATGCTAATACCTCAAAGGACTGGAACAACGTATATATTCATATACAATCAGTCTTGGAAGACCCAGGGTTGTGTGACGCCTGCCCCTATAGAGGTTACACCGATGGCTTCATAGTTTGGCCAGGTATAGTTCCAGGATCTTTCTGATACTCGAAGCACTCGGCACCATGCGCGCTCATATTCTTTGCCCATCTTTTCCTATACAATCCTCAACCTCAACAGGGACCGCGACTTGAGCACCACAAATCTACACAGTCGGTGGTTTCTTCATCGTTCTGCAGAGATACGATAATAGCACGCATGATCCATGACCCTCAATGAGCAGGGACCGGTGCGTATTACACACGCAATTATACAACGCACAAAAGGCAATCCCATGCTGACAGTCACTAATCACCGGATGCGGGAGGGCGGAGAGAGAGGGGGACGGGAAGGCTGCGGACGTAGGGAGAGTGAGCACTCGCGAAGCTTTTGCGCTCCGGGTTCGTCGCGTGTCCGTATTGAAACAGCATTCAATGGTAGTAGGACGAGAGGACGTTTAAGCTGATCAAGCTGGCTAGGTCCACGAGTGAGGAATGGGGCGGACAGGAGCGTGACCCAATCGAGTAAGCACGGATGTCTAAGTAGGAGGGCGAGCAGACGGCAGCGTTAGATCGGGTATGCGGAGGTATGATTTCAGTGTAGAGGGATCACTGTGGAACGTATAGTGGATCGCGCTGAACTCACCTCAAGCCACCACTAGCGACAATCTTTTCTTGCACACCAAAATTCTACCAGTCAGCAACGGTGACTCTCGGCATGATAGCTCCAACAACGGGTTGCTGTCGTGGAGCAATCACGGGTAAGAGACTAGCGAGCGATTTAAGGTTATGCGGAACGTACGGGGACCGGGCTCGCCTGGACGGCAGTGAAGACAGTCGCTACGACGGCGACGATGGAAAGAAGGTAACGGACAGAAGCTTGCATTGTTGTGCGCAAGGGACGGAATGAGTAACGAGAGTGGTTGTTGTGGGCAGAGTCAATTTTCAAAGGTGGCAAGACCGTTGAAGACCAAAGACTGGGCATGCGCAGGGTTTATATACAAGTGGGAGGGAATGAGTACTGGCCCGGAGCCCCTCGAAGCGCCGAGAGAAGCATCAGGTTGTGTACCTGTTCACATGTTCTTCTCCTTCTTCCTGCTGCCAGCTTCTGCCATAACTATAGCCAACCGCACTCTGCCTGCCAAGCAGCTGATCTCCATCCGTCATCGCTGTCGATATCAAGGTGGTCACTGCTCTCTACTTCCTATCGGTACTCCCCCACGGTCGCGTCAATGTGGGCCTGAGATACGTACATACATAGTACGACAATCCAATTTGAGTCCCGCTGTTCCAAAGAATTTGTTAAGTACTGGGTTCCTGGACACTCAAGTGACAACCCGGCTCCAGGAGGACGGGACATCGGCCGCCCATATGCATAAGGCGCCAGGCACCTCGAATCAGGGACGTATAGTACGTCAGGAACTCCGTGGGCGTTAACCAGCCTGGACTTGCGCGGCGGAGGTGCCTCCGAGACAAGCCTTGACGAATTGGTGAGCTCTGACTTGGTTCTATATCACGGTGTTCAGAACCGATGAGCACATGCAACGACACATGCACCGCGGATTCGCAGGGACTTGTTCAGAGTTGCCAATCAGAAGTTCCAGAACAGGGCAATGCTCGGCTAAGCGGCACCTCATCCCAACGACGTTTTGTACATTGCAACGTTTCGAAACGACTCCAAGCAGCCCTATTATCATTGATAAGGCAAATCTGACATATACCATCCTATCTGAATTCCCCAACAATTTAAGACAATCTGAAATAGACCCCAGTATAATTATTCCAGAGTATATCCAACAGGGACATCAGATCCCGGATGTTATGATCTAGCGACTTAGTGAGATGTGAGGGTAAGTGTGAGACTCGGACCAGGTGGGACCCTGTTGTCCAAGTCGACAGCAGCAGCCGCATGAGTGACCAGATTGAGTGCTAGTCCCACCATGTTAGTGAGGACGTGCACTGTAATTACAACACACAATATTATAGCAGTATTGAGTCGATATGGACCGGAGATGTTGGGGAAAGGCAAGGTCCCGTGTGAGGAACCGAGGTATGACTTGGGGAGCAAGACGTGCGTCACAGCCTGATCTTACACGATATGTTGCATATACTATCATTGCACCAGTAATGTAAATCTCATGATATCTCTAGACCCAGGTGTCTGGTTGTCTCCAAATTCTGCACTATATATTATTCATGTGCTACGCATAAGTTCCAACAAGAATGAGGGGATTTGACTGGATAGTGGTAGAATTTTTGAGTACCAATGCCTCGAGATGATGGGTGTGTAGATTGATTGTCTTCGGCTCATCTTGAACTTGGCCTGAATGTCATAAATTTCTCACAGTAAGTTACGGCTCTTAATGTTGGAATCTTTTTCTGGGCGAGCAAGCGCTTGCTTGCCGGCACTCATCGAACGTTACAGCGTACTACTCTGTAGCCTCATCCGTTTGCCTCTGTACCACGACGATCCGTACAGGACAACCGGAATTCTGACTCATCTGCTTGCTCTGACGACGGCCGCATCAATTTCTCATACACTTGAGAGTGCTGCTATTTTTCCAAGACAAAATACAAGGTAAAAGTGGTGGTTCCTTGAGGTTCACCCCGTAAGCGTGACATTGTGCTGCTGAAGAGAGATCGGAGTATCAAGATCCAGATCACCGCGGGACACCCAGAGGTCCCAATTCCGCGAGTCGGAGAAAGAACGGCTCCCCTAATGCCGTGTTGCCGCCCGTGACTTCTGCGTGGCAGCGTTTCTCCGGATTTTACATTACTGTCGCAACGCACTCCTACACCACATTCTCCCCCATTTCTCCATCTTTCACCCCCAGGCAGAGATTTTTGAGATGTTATAGATTGAGCTTGTCAAAATCAGAAACCAAACGGCCAGGCGACGGGCGAGATTTTTGAGTAAGAAGACAAAGTTTACATTACTGGTGCAATGATAGTAAACTGTGGACGAGCATATGTAGGTATCATAGAGGCTAGAGCTCAGTACCGCTGTTTTGAATGTGAGAGTGACATTGACAATGTGGTAGGGAGCATATGCAAACGACTGATCGCGCTCGACAGCGACGACGGCGAGAGCATCTGATGAGCACTGGATAGGACACATTTCAGTCAAATTAGTAGAAGAAACTACTAATGATACGAAATGCACGAACGCCTGATGCTCTCTACATGCTCTCCTCCCGACCATCAAAGTCGTCGCCGAATAGCTATGCAAGCAGGCAGATTATGACCCAGGCGAGACGTTCACACTGCCAATTCTCCCGCTGTAATAAGAGGAAGAGCAGAGGCGTTTCCAGCGGTGCTTTCTGGCTCTCGTGCTACCTGACGCGCAACGGCGCTAGATGTCCGAGCAGTGCCGTTCAGCATAGGCGAAACGAGCGTGTCTGGCCGTGTGACGCGCACGACCTGGATGTCCAGACATCCAGTCTGACTGGGCTCCAGGAGACAGATCGCCGTGAAGCGCAGAGTGATCTTGTGTCCTGAGAACTCTGGTATCGTCAGCACATGCGGCTCGTGGAAGTGCTGCAGTGTGAATGTCTCGGTCGAGTGGTGCTCTGAGTTCTCCACTGGCGGCGCATTAGATGTTTCGGAAGCATCATATCCCTCACCGGGATGATTGAGGATGGGAAGTGGTGCGGCGGCAGGATGTGGAGGTAGCCCTGAGCTGGAGTACGGATGAGGGCCGTTAGCTACCGAGACATGTAGTGCAGTCGCGTTAGTCACGGCGGTCGTGAACTCGACTCGTATCCACCCTCGCTGCGACCGCAAGATGTAGTAGCAGCTAGCAGGATCACTCTCGCTGGGATACGGCCCCGCAGCATCGTATCCCAGCTGCCGCAGGGTAATGATGCTCCACTGGGCCAGATGCATTGTCCACCCGTCTGGGATCAGCACAGGGGACGAATCGTGCACCGATGTCCCCGGGTCCTCGGGCGGGATGTACACCGTGTCGACACGGAATTTGCCTCTGCATGCTTCGACCTGGGCGGGCGAGAGAAAGACGATGCGGTGCAGCGATCCGAACGTCATCTCGGGATGGGGTCGTATGTGGACGTTTCCGCCGTTCATGTAGTTGAACCCTAGTTGACCCGATTGCTTCGCCACGGAACATATGATAGCTACAAGTTGGCCTTCTACAGAAGGTTCGCACGCGAGTATGGCGAGGTA
The DNA here is from genome assembly GCA_000743315.1 of Lignosus rhinocerotis TM02. Taxonomy (NCBI): domain Eukaryota; kingdom Fungi; phylum Basidiomycota; class Agaricomycetes; order Polyporales; family Polyporaceae; genus Lignosus; species Lignosus rhinocerus. Next base: position 5,065 of record AXZM01000870.1, read on the forward strand.
CCAGTCTTCGTATGGCTGTGTAAGGGTGTGTTGGGGAAGTGCGTGGATCACCGATACGAGCGGGAGATGGGTACGTATCCCATAAGGAGTGGAAACATACGTTGGAGGGAGAAGATCCTGTTCGGGGATTCCAAGACGCTGTGCAAGCCTGTCGTGAGGGACAGGATGGAATGTGGCCGTGTTCGCGAATGCCCCTGGGGCGGATGCGAACAACGGCCTGGATGGTCCGACAGTCATGTAATAGGAGAATGAGAATCGACGAGACTCTTCGGGATCAGATGGTTGTGGGAGGCATTGTGAATACTGCGGGCCCCAAGCAAAGAGGCTCTGATCTGGGTTGCGCTTAATGATTTCTTCCTGCAGTCGCACGAAGGCGCGCGTCCCTTCCCCGTACAGCGTGGGCATGTTGATATCAAAGATACCGAGGAGCGAGTAGGCATGGTCTTCCTCAACCGTCGTGATACGTTCCGATGCCCATGACAGCCGGCGGGCAACGCTGACCTCGCGGAGCTCCCTCTCACCAGTGAGGACAAGCACGTCGACGCCCGTCGCCCGCTCAACACGCTCCGCCAAGCTCGCTTTCGTGCCCACGAACTGCCAGTCGGCGTTGAGGAAGACAACGACTTTGGGAGCGATAAGCTCCTGCAGCGTCCAACCTCGCATAAACCACCTGCTGCGCTGGAACATTCCTTCGTAATATTGACGATCGAATCTTCCGCCATCGAGGTCCGACGGGAAGTCTGCGAGGTAGGCGTAGCAGACCGATGCGCGGTGATACCAGCGATACATCGAGTTGATCGCCGCAGAGAGCTCGGCGCTGCTCGTCTTGTCGATGCAGCAGGAGTCGATCCAGATATACCGGTGGCCATTCAATCGTGCAACAGCACACGCTCGCCTGATCTTGAAGGATAGACCGGCGGGCCATAGAAAGGGATCCCGGAAGGAATGGTCATGAAGTGCTCTCCTTGACCATCTGCGGATTCTGGTCGAGAGCAGACGTGGGCCTACTGGGGATAGATGAAGTCGTGGAAATGTGGTGTTAAGGCTCAGAACGATCGTGTCGAGCGCCATGTAGAGCTGTACCTCGATCCATGCGAAAAGACCCGGCAGGCGGATGAGTGCAGACAAAGAGACCAGGAGCGGAACGACGTGCCACCAAGCCCAGAGGACAAGAGACTGCATCTTGGATAGAATGGAGCCCTGTGTACGCCGGACCTCTTGGTAAGTCTGCTCGCCATTTGGGTCCCACGTGTGCGACAAGATAGCATATTCAAGTGGGGCACTATCGCTGAGCTCCTTGAATTGACCGGTGTGGGTATCGAGCACCCGGATCATGACAGCTTTCACTGGCCCTCAGCATGATGAAATCAAGAGCTGCATGAAGCCTTACGCCATCAGTTTTGAGTCTAGGTTTCGGGTTATCGTAAGACGTGAGCTATGAAGACCAGCTTTGATGCACTGTGTCAAGATGGACTGGCAGTCTTAAGTCTGCGGCGACTCTGCGCTACAAGGAGTGACGAGTCGGGTCAAAGTTTCGGTCAGCGCTATTGTTGGCCCAACACATGCTGGAGCACATCAAACTACGTTACTACGTACTCACAGTGTTACTGTTACATTGGCAAGTTTCGGCGTTTCGTGATGGTGGCGCGGGAGTAACCAGCATACATTGATTGCCAATCTGATATACCGAGTGTAGAAGCACTGAGTGAGGTCAAAGGATTGGTCAACTTCATTATCGTCCGCGTCAGAATATGAAGCTTACCTAGAATTAGCAGTAGTAAACAGATTGGCAACCAATAGTTAACGAGTGAGACTACAGGCCAAGGTAAAGTTGGAATGTACGAAGGCCTTCATGATGGACTAGCTCGAAGCCTCGTGGCAGTGCCGGGAGACGCGCAAAGGGAGAGTGCCCCGTGACAACCGCGGAGGTAACGCGTGACGTAACGCGTTTCTCAGTTTCCTGGAGTATTCCAACAGTCTTCCAACCAGCTAGAGTTTGACTTGGTCTCCAACACTCGCCTCGTCGCTGTCCAAACTGGACACAAGCTTTTGCTACTTGCTGGGCCACAGAACTCTTTCTGAGCTGGGACGGAAACCACAAGCATCCCAACCACGTTGGTAACCTTGAACTTGCAGACGCGACACAACACCATGGATCACGAAGAACCGCTCTCGCTATCCGAGAGTGAGTCTGGAGATGAGGCATACATCGAGCGCCGCGCTATTTTGGAGCCACCCATTCGGAGCGTCGTCGATGCACTTGGTGGGTACGAGGGCGGCGTATACCGTCTCGGAGACGAATGCCTCGGCTGTCTGAAGGACCTCAAGAAGTACTGGCGCAAGGACGACACGGACGACGACAGGACAGTTGCGCGCATTTTTTGGGAGACTCGTGTCCTTCCGAACGATCTCATCCCCATCCTTCTCGAGACTGCTGGCAAGGGCCTCGTTGAAGACAAACGCGCCGTCGCATGCGCGGATCTCATGACGGCCATGACGTGGCCAATCGACCTCGCGGCAGAACTAAAGGAGCTGGACGAGCATTACGACAAAGGTGTGGACTACACACAACTTCTCCTCAGTCACCTCCACTACAAGGCCGCCCTCCTCCGTCCCGGTGTTCTCCAAGCCTTACTAGGTATCACACTCCCATGTCTAGTCAGAGAAGGGAAGGAAAGGAAGGAGAGGGATGTCCAGATTGTAAATGTGATTCTTCACTTGGTACGCAACCTCGCCTTCATCAAGGATCCACCCCCGAACATGCATGCAAGCGCGGACCAAGCCGAGTTCTCAACACTCCAAAGCAGGCTTGTGAAGAGCCTTTCGGAATCGCACTTCATCGATCTCCTTTTGACTATCGCGTCAAACGCAGTGTCAGACCCGCTTTTCAACCAATGGAACGCTCTCGTGTTGGAGATCTTCTACCTCCTCTTCCGCGGAATCAAGCCTGTCTCGCTTGCCAGCGACCAGACCAAGGTGCGTACCTTCATAAAACCGGGTGTGACTGGATGGATTGTCGGCGGCGGCAGCCAGATGCATTTTCTACAAAGTAACGGAGGAAGCACTATTGTCCGGCGACAGACATGTCCGTAACGCGAGATAACTCCCCCGAGCGGAATATAGGAGCAGAAATGATTGTTGTCTTCAAGAGGTACCCTGATTGCAGTGCAATAATTGGCTTCATGTCGGGAGCCCTATTACATGCATATATTCCACCTTGCAGTCATGCGGACGTTCTCGTGACGCTCGGTCGTGTCTCTGATTGGTGTGTACACAGCAATCATCCAAGACTCTGGCCAACCTCCTCGCGGTAGAAGACCAGCGCAAGCGCGACTTTGCCCGCAAGGCGAACACTCGACATTCTCGATTCGGAACAACCATCTCCGTCACAATTAATCCCAAGAAACCTAAGGCGCCCGAGGGTGGTGACAACCCTCCACAGGACCCCGCTGCAGCTGGGCCATCTCGTTCATTTGTGCTTCATCGGCAGCAAGCCCTAATCAAAGACGCTGGTAGCGCACTCGACATGGCACGCGCGAAGAAGCATCGCAGCGCGAAGGGGAAGAAGGTCGACGAACTCGCGCGAGACGACAACCTCTCGCTCGACTCACGTGTCATCCTGCAGACTCTCGCGCGGTCGTTCATCGAGAACTGCTTCAATCGTGCGTATCGCCGGTCTTGCGAGGCTAATGGATAAATTCAGGCTCTGACGTGTCGTATCGATGTACAGCGCTGCTGTCGTCGTTGCTTAAAGATATCAAAGCGGAGCGGCCGAAAATCACGGAGAAGGATAACCTTCGGCTGCTTTACGTGACCAAGTGGTTCCTTGAATTCTTCCTCTGCGAACGTACGCGTCAAAGCGACGATGCCAAGTGGAAGTTCGGGCTCATCGCAGAGGTCACGGATCGTGGCTGGATCGTATGGGTGCTCCGCCGGATGCGTGAGGCGCAAGATGAGAAGGTCCGTGCGATTGTTTCATGCACTGCGGCCGCACACTGATATCGTCGAAACTAGCCGAAGCTGTGGACGGAGCTGCAGGCGGGGATTGAATGCCTCACACAGTTCATCCTCACGCTGGACGTGATGGCATCGACCCCTCTCTCCAGCGCGGCCAAAGGCGATGACCCCTTCGCTCATCCAGAGACGGAGAAGACGGATGAAGACGATGTGGCGGAGGCTGCGCGCCTCCTGCAACAGCAGATCGTGTACAATGGCGAGGTGTTAGATATCTCTTTTGAAAGCATGCGGACGTACAAGGATGGCACGCAGAGCCTTGCATACCTCGACGCGAGCGTGTATCTGGCGTACGCCTTATTGCGCATGCTCGAGAGATGGAGCAAGCGCAAGGGTGGGGATAACATGTATGTAAGGAAGAAAGCGAAGCCGAAGAAGAAAGGTGCGCTGGAATTTCCTCGACCTAACTGCGAATATCTGACGGTCTTGTTGGCAGGCAGGACAGCTCCTCGACCTAACTGCGAATTTCTGACTGTCTTGTTGGCAGGCAGGACAGTGGCAGAGGGGGAAGGTGTACCTGACGTCGAGGAAGAGGAGCCTGAAGAGAAAAATGAAGAGGAGGTAATCACCGAGACGATGTTCACTTTCGATCAATTCGAGCAGGTCGGTCATCCTTGTCCGTCCCTCGTTGCACACCCGCACTCATTTGAGTGTGTTGTAGAGGTTCGCGCACTGTCCCTCGTTACATACCCGCACTCATTTATTTGTGTTGTAGAGGTTCGCGCACCCGGATGTCACGCGGACACTTCTTGCGTACCTCACACGGTACAAGGAGTTCGGACATTCAGAGCAGATGAAGCGTGTCGTTAGCCTGATGCATAGACAAGCAGTTAGACAGAAGGCGGAGGGACTGTACTTCATGGCAGGTCTATTTCTCTTGTATCACGCGTACCCGTGATGCTGAGACTGCCCAATAGGTCTCGACCTTGTACCTCTTCAAACAGATCATGGCAGAGGAGAAGAGCTTGCCTAGGGAGCAGCCGTACAAAGACCTCGTTGCGCTCATTCACTTCCTCTTGCGCAAGTTTTTCAAAGCGGTCGAGGAGGATTCGTTCCTCATCGTAGAGGTAACTACTGCATTCTCCCTGGAAGTTGTTCCTATTGAGCGTGTTAACTCTGGGTGTGCAGGCGTTCTTCCCCAAGAACCGCGGACATTGGAAGCAATTCTCGAGCATCGAGTTGAATGCGGTCGGCCCCCGACCCGAGAGGCAGTCATTTGACACCCGGTTCCCACAGGACCTGGCCATCAAGAAAGGCTACTCGCCGAGCGAGGAGATCGGCATTGCGATGGCGGCGCTGGTGGAGAACGGACAGGTGGAGCTCATCGAGTGGACGAAGCAGGTATGTGCGTTTTCTGCTTCGTCACCAACAACGAGCTCACAGATCGTTGTCATCAGCTCCTCACGTTATGCATCGCACATCGGACCCGGATTATTGAGGACGTCGACGGGTCGTCGTCAAAGACAATCGATCTGAGCCAGATTGATAGCGACGAGGAGGAGGATATGGAGGCGGCATTGGGTCGCCGTGGGCCATCTGCGGAAGCGCTGGCGAAAATCAACGACTATCGTGAGTAGTAGCCATACTGCAAAGCACCATCTGGTTCTGATCGCCCTCGCAGTCATCCCATATGTCAGCGACGAGGAGGCCGATGCAGCGAACAAGAACCCTCATCTGAAGCTCCTCTTTCGTCTCGTGCAATTCCAGATTATGGACCAAGGTAAATTCGTTCACCTCGTCGGCTTGGAACCAAATGTCTCACCATAGTTCAGACGCGGATGAGCTGGAGTGGTTCATTCCCTCTACTGTGCTCCCTGCCCATATGCAGCGCAACCTCAACATTATCAACCAATACATCGAGACGCCTATCGACCTCCAAGGCAAGAAGCCAGCAGAGCTCATGCGGAAGAAAAACCGCCGGCGGACGCGACGCAAGCGGGAAACGACACCCGACCCTGACGCGGAAGACGGCGACGAGCCTCTGCGAAAGAAGAAAGAGAAGCGGCGTAAAGAAAAGCAGCAATACAAGTCCGCGGAGTTTATCGTGGACAGTGACGCGGAGATGGGTGACATGGACGACTTCCTCGCCAAGGAGCGGGCACTCCGCCTCAAAACATCTGCGCTCGCTGCTGCGACCGGGCACAGCGGGACGATGCGTGCACGCGGGACGAAGAAGCGGCGGAGGACCGGGAAGGATGGGAAGGGCGGGAAGAAGCGCAGGAAGCGCAGCGGCGAACCGGGAGAGGAGAGCGATGCTGGGAAGAGGTCGGACCGGAATGACGAGGACGAGGACGAGGAAGACGGTGAGGCCAGGGAGAAGAGGCGGCAGAGCGCGAGCGACTCTGAGGAGAGTGAGTTCGATGTATTTGGCAGCCCAAAGAGGGCTAGGTCGGAGGCGACTCCAGACACGTCGCCGCCTGCTAATGAGGGTGAAGACGAGGTACCAAAGGCGAAGCCCCGTCCGCGGCCCCGTCCTCGCGCGAGGGCGTCCAAGGCAACCACTCCTCCCGCAGACGCGCTGTCACCTACAACGTCTCATAATGACCCTTCTGCGATGCCAGAACCTCGCTCGCCATCGCAAGTCCCGTCGGATGATGAGCTGCCGACGTGGAAGATGTTGAAAGCTGGTGGCAAGAAGAAGGCGACGCGCCTTGTATTGTCGGATGATGAAGATTGACGTGATTTTTCTGTTGTGTGCATCATGTTGTTACAGTGTGGTATATATCGAACTATACATCAACTATGGTTTCTGTGGTTGTGCTCACGCATTGCTTCGGTTGTATTTAATGGGCCCCTACATTCTCGGCCACAAGAGAGTAGGCTATTCGGGGATAGCCGGGAGCCATGTTCAAACTCGGCCTCTGACGCCCAACTTGAAGATGAACATCAAGTTGGATCCGACCGATTTCGTAACTAACTTCAGGTTCAGAGATCTCCTTTGTGCAGCAGTAAGTCCCTTCAACAAAGCGACGCTATCATGATGATCTTAATACTCGAACATCACTAGTATCTCTCTCATCAATATTCTCTTAGTGCCAGTTGAGAGTTGCAGTTAGTGACTCGAACATTGCACATCCGCTTCTATATCTGTGCCGACGGATCTGGGTCTCAGCCAGGGGGAGCATGCCCCGTATCGCCAAGTCATCTCTCACAGATCACCGATTCCCGGCCTTCTATGCATGTTATCTTTTGAAGAGCGTTCGAACGCCCCGTGCCACTGCGTACGTTGAGACTCTCGTGACCCTCACAAGGGAATGTTGATTTGTTTTACTGCAGAACTTATATCGGAAGTACTCCCAGTCCACCGAGGCGTATTAGGTAGGCTACTAGACTGTATACAGAGAGGGGAATGTTAACCTACAGGCAGGCAGCACAATGGCGAAATATCTCAAGGCGCGTGGAAGACGAAGTCCAACAGACCATGGGTCATGCAAATGATTGTCTACGGCTTCCCATCCAAGCTGGCTGCACTCCAATTTGAATGGGCGTGGCAACACCCCTATGTATCCCGTCATCTTCGTGATAACGATGGCAACGCAGTATTCAGCCACAGTGGCAAATTTAAATATTTGAACGCGAATGTTCGGTCAGTGGTGTTGGCTTCCATTGCTTGCTATCAATGTAACTGTGAACGGCTACAGTGTTGCCCGAAGTATGGTGTCCTCGCACCCGTACAATACATGGCCGCTCTGTGTTAAGATGTTCACTGAAGAAGCGGAAAAGGTTTGGAATAACGCGGAGAGAGATGCAGGCATGCCTCCTTTGCCTCCCGGGCTCCGCGTTTTCATCGAACTGGAGGGTGTCGACGGTAAGTCGGGTAAGACAGGCTCTGGTCGTACGGGCCCAATAGATGTTACGGACGGTACGCTCTATCCGACCTTTGAATGGCCTGCGCATGACACAATGGGCCTACGCTGTTCAGGGCACTTTACCTCCGAACACCTTCGCAAGGCGTCTATGGTCTTCTCCTCCGGCAGTGTGCTGCGATGTTCCATCTGCCAAAGACCTGTCGAACACGATGCTGTAAGTTGATCATCGGAGCTTCTTGACTGCATCGATCCTATTCACACCATCCTAGGATCCTTTGTCCACGACGCTATGTCCTGCATCATCATGCATTGCTGTGTCCCACCTTTCTTGCTTGTCCCGTCACTTCCTCGATGCCGAGGCGGGCTCGTCCAGCGCAGATATGATACCACGCGGAGGAATTTGCCAGTCGTGCCACTCGTACATCCTCTGGGGGGATGTGATCCGTGGTTGCTACAGGCGACGTGAGGGCGGTGTTACTGCTGACGCCGAACTAGAAGACGCAGACGATCGCGAAGATGACATCGGCCAACTGTTTGGAAGTGATATTGAAGACGAAGCTCCAGCGGTTTCTTCCAGGCCCGTCAAACCTTCTGCGCCATCTGGTACAAAGAAACGGTCTAAAGCACGTGCGATCCCGAGTGCCTGCAAGGCCGCGCCGTACTCAACATCGGCCACCAAAGTGGCTAGTGATGCGTGGAAACACTTCGATTTCGACGCAATCACCGATACCTCTGATGAACAAGACTCAGACGATGGACATCAGTGGCAATCAGCACAGATGGAGGCGTCCTCCAGACTCTCGTCATCAAAGCCTTCCTCCTCCACGCTGGGTGGCACGCCTAACGAAGTCAATATGGCAACCACAGCCGCACCGGAATCCCCGTTCCGCGTGCTTCCTGATGGGTGTGACTTGGGTTCTCAAGATTTATCCCACAGGCTAGCTTCGAATGCAGGGGGCAGGCCCGCGGACGCGCATGGCTTTGGGTCGAGAACACTCCCAGCCGCTCCTGCCGGACAAGCAAGGTTTGCTTTCACGTCAGCAGACTGCCCCTTGTTCTCATCTTAGGATCTGCCCAGCAACAAGGCAAAGTCCCAAGAAGAAAAAGTCCCTCGCAAGAGCCCGTCAATGATTCTGCACTCCGCCGACACAAGGGGCGCGCGTTATGTCGATCTTTCACCCAACTTCGGACAGACAGGAAGGTTGTCGTGCCCACCGCCAACCAAGGTCGTCGAGAGTGTATTAGAATTACAGGATGATCAATCTGGTGCTGCGGGGGTAAGACCAAGTTTGAGGCCCTTTCCCAACTTGCCACCGCTTTCACCGCCACATCGACCGATGGGTTGCCGAGGACAGCGGATGGAATCCCTCGTTAATGAAGTTGTCGAGATATCTGATTGATGCGTTTCGATGGCTGCGTAAGATCCCCTACTGCGCGCATGTTCTCTGCTGACACCTTCTCATAGAGTTCGATGCAATGATCTACGTGCTGATATCATTTGTTCAACATGTCGCGGTCTTTCGTATTCAGTAGGCTTTAGAACGAGCGAACGCTCAGTCTTTATGACAAAGGCCTCACATATCCCATGGCCATACGCAGTACGTCTATTCTCATATAGCTCCTCGTCCACTCTGCGGGACGTTCCTCATGCCTAAAGATGTTCACCTTCGCGTGTGACGATATCGTGCAGCCTGACTACAGTCGTTGCTTCTGACGGGCGCCCGCCCTGAGAATGACGAGTTCCACCGTGGCAGTGGCATGTCATTGCAGCGCCTTGGTTCTTCCAGCATCCTGGGGGCAAATATTGCTGAATTCAGCAGACTGAGAGCCATTGCTTGCTCATCAGGGTGGGTTTAGATGGCGCACACCCTCTGCATGATTGACGCCAGGCTCAGTGCAGTTTCTCTCCGGCGCGCCTTTCTTTTGCTATAGGCGGGATGATGTTCTTGCCTCGTGTCGTCGCTGTCTCTTGCTCTCGGTTTGCCTCAAGGTCACCGTCCAGATGCGCGCCTGTTGACTCCGCCGGCGTGACTGCAGTCTGGGAAGTCGCACTGTGCCCTCGGATGATATCTCCGGAACTGGCTGAGGAAGTCGCGAATGCCGCTGCATGGGAATTGCCCAGAGTTTATACAGATGCGATACTCTCCTGACCCCTGCTGTATCGTGCTCCTGTCAATCACTATAAACGCTGACTTCGCGCGGTGAAACGCTCTGTCTGCTCTCACACATCCACTGGCTTGACCTCTCCAGCTCCGTGGCCAGTCCTCTGTACTGCTTGCCCGATGTGTGGAAGACATCGACGGTGAGCGCTTTCGCTATGAACGCGGCTTGCTAACCAATGGCTATGATTCTGCAAATTGGGTCTAGCATATATAAGGCCACGATACTCAATCACTCAAACACCTGAAGAAGGCGAAACAAGCACTCATATCAACCCGCCTCAATTCACGAGGATGTCGAGGCGGTATAGCACTTCCTCGACAACTACGACCGCAACCACCTCATACCCGTACCGCCAATCATTGTTGGAAATCCGCAATGGAGAAGAGTACATAACCATGCTTCCTGTGAGTCGTGTCGACTCTAAATGATTGAGTTACTTTGCTGAACTCATGCATCCGACAGCCCATGACCACGGAAGAGGACTTGATGCAAGAAGATCTGTTTGACCAGCCTATGCCGTATACCTCATACGGTCCATTTCCCGAGCGAAATCGGCGGCCTAAGATCCTGCGGGCAATCGCGGTGAGTTCGCATGCAGACAAAGCAAGCATAGCTTCAGAGGTTGACGTACTGTGAACTTCCAGGAGTGGTTCCGTAAGCTGCGGCGAAGCCTAGGCAAGCGTCGATAGCTGTGCCTCGTATAAATAGTTCTGCCCGCACGCGTTGCTGCGCCGTGGGTCCAAGGAAGAGCACATTCTACGTCCTGGACAGAATTGGGGTGCAGCGGTCGTGGTGCCCGGAAGCTCGCACGGTTAGTCAAGTCCTCCTGCTCGGATTCGCCGCCCATGCCTCGTTTTCTAGGAGTGCAGCGCCAATCATACGCATGGTGGACTGAACCGCAGTGTATCCGTCCCTGCCGGCTGTTGGCAGACCCCTTCACGCGAGTTGGGTTATCTCAGGATCCCTTCTGTCTAATCACAATCGAACCGGTGTCAAGGGATGCCCAGGTGCACAGCGTGAGCACCGTCCCGGGTTAGGGAACTCAGATGGAAGTGAGTATCCCAGAGGATGTGAACCACCTACGACAGACCACAGGACTCAACAACGATGAGTACACGAGAGAGATACCGGCCAGCGTGTGATTATTCATGGTTCACTGTTCACAAGACTAAATGTACACTACGAGTATACGAGTAGGAGGAAATCGAGCCGAGGGCTTCAAAAGCAAAGAATCAAACACTACATTCACGAATGTCCAGACAGACAAGCTGCAAGAATACAATATCGTCATAAAGACCGAAACCGGACGTTGAGCTGAACAAATAGCAACCACGCCACCTTCGACAACTTCATTCATCTGCATAACCAGTTCTCAGATCACTCAATCATCACGCATCAGACCCGACCGCCTCGTTCTCGGCCGTCGCACGGCTCCTACGTCGTATATACTCGCTCTGTCGCGCCCGCTTCTTCATCGCCGCATTACGCGTGATCTCCGAGCCAATGCTCGACCGACCAGACTTGACGCCCCCAAACGACCGTCTGGCGCCCACGCTCGAACGCGTGCGGCCACCGCCTGGCCCTCCTGGAGAGCCCAGTGCGAGTGCGGACCCCTGGGCAGCAGCGGCCCTCTGCGCACCGAGCTTCGCGATGACGCGAGAGCGAGAGATGCGTGGTTTGCGTGCGACGAGCTGCTTCGGCTTTGGGGGGAGCACCGCCGGCCGGGGGATCTTCGATGGGGAGCTCGCGGGGTCGGCACTGCCCATGCCCATGCCCATACCCATGATGGACGTCGCTGCGGCCGTGAGCGAGGAGGGGTGATGCGCGGGCGTCGCGCCAGACGGGGGCGCCGGGCCCACCAGGTTCGTCAGCGGCTGGCTGAAGATCCTCGTGGGACGAGGGGGCAAGGGACTGTGCGAGCGGACGATGGATGCCTTGGAGGACGAGGCGGCAGGTTGGGTGGTGTTAGTGCTTGTGCGCTTAGACTTCTCTGTCTCGGCAACGGACGGGAGGCCGGAGGTGCGCCCAGACATTGAGGACCTCACGGTAGCGTTCATCTTCGCGAGCGAGCTTGCAGTGGGGGCGAGGAGGGAGGATGTACGCTTTCGGACACTAGGCTGGTTACTCTCGGAGGGGGACTTGATCTCCGCCCTTGCGCTCGAGGTGGAGGAGGCAAGAGTATTCGTGCTCGCGAGACTTCGACGGGTTCCAATCGAGGAGGCGGCTGCAGATGTTCCGGCCATGCTCGTGCGTGTGCCCATCGATGACACGGTACTGGTCCGAGTGGTTTGACGGGAAGCAACCGTCTCAGAACTGCCGTTGGTGCTGCTCACGCGCGAGCGGGCAGTGCCAACAGTGGTCGTGGACTTCACAGTATCAGGTGGAGCGGTGAAATATGGAATCGGGGACCGTGCGCGCGAATTGGTCGACTTCGTAGAGGTGATAGTCCCAGTAGCTTTCACATCTGACGGCTTCGGCTTGACCAACTTGTTGGTGGAGGACACGGAAGGGACGCGAAGATGCGAACCAGAAGCCTTCCGTGTGCTGTCCGCAGCAGGTTTCGGCGCAGGTTCAGCCTTTGCCTTCTCCGTCTTCTTCTCGGCGGGAGCGCTTGGGGCAGTGCTCGGGGCCTGTGAAGTCTTCGGCACTGGGATGCTGGACACGGGAGTGGGCTTTGCTTTGCTCCCCCCACCCATGTTCCAGACGTTGCGGACGAGTGACCTCGCAGAGGAGAGGAACCCGAACCTCGACGGCTTGCCCTTCGCTGCTAGAACGTAACAAAACATCAGTACAACTCGACACAGATCGCGCAACAGCCTGACCTGGGGGTACACCCATGCTCGGCCGTCCCCGGCTACTCCGCCTCCTCGCCTTCGCAGCATCAAGTTCGCGTTTGACTGCATCACGCTCCTTCAAGTTCTTCTCCTCCCCCGCAGACGGGAGAGGCGGCGCAAGCGACACCCGCTGACCCTTATGCACATCCCACCCTTGCGTGATCTTGATGCGCTTGCTTGACCTACGCGCACCCGCGTCCTCCTCGTCCTCTCTATCCTCTCTTGCCGCCTCCTCCTCCTCCGCACTCCCATCGTCTGCATCCTCGTCGCCGCCAAAGCCCCCAGGGACAGTCATCTTCCTGCGCGCCCCAGCACTTATCACGCGTGCGCCAGCCGCACTGCTCCGCCTCTTCTGGCCCGCAACCGGACGCGATCCGCCCGCGACGCCAAGCGCGTCCGACTTGCGCTTATTTGGGCGGCGCGCGGCGTAGTGCGTCGCGATCGAGTCCATCTTGCTGAACTGCGCGTCGTGCGCCTTCGCGAACCGGTCCTGCGTCGTCCCACCTGTGCCTGCGCCGGTTTCCGCGCCCGCCCAGAGCGTGAAGATCGGATGGGAGACAGATGAGGACGAGGACGGTTTCTGCGCGCCCGCCTCTGCCAGTCGGCGGTGCATCTCCTCCAGGACCGACTTTGCAACGCCGTCAAACGCAGCGTTGGACACGCCAGCCGTCACATCGTCTTTGTCGTCCATATTAGCGCTCGTGGTCGGTTTCCGGGAGGGGAGTGGAGACCCGAACAAGAACGGCGTGCTACGCGGGAGAGGCGCACTAGATGTGGAAGGGCCAGGGATACTTCCAGCACCGCTGAACGCCGCGCTAGGTTTCGTGGGAGAGAACATGTCGGGCTCGTCGACAGGGCCAGCGGTGCTCATGCTCTTTGACGCAGATGTGGAGATAGCCTTGGGTCTCGCGGGAGTAGTGGCCGATCCTCCCATTCCGCCGGGCATCTGCTCCTCCTCGTCCTCTTCATCACCGTGAGGTCTCAAGTCTTCAAGCGGAAGCTTGGGGTACAAGCTCTCGGTCTCTGCTCCAGCGGTGCGCGGAGACGCCGGCCACATGTTCAGCGTCCGAATTGTTCCAGGAGTACCCACTGTCAGGTCGAACTCGGTCTTGAACACAGGCAGTCGTGGGGGACTCATGTATGCATAACTGGTATCCGTCTTCGGAGCGGCGGGATGTGATACAAGACGGATGGTGCTCTTCACACCTCCGCCAATCGCCATGCCCACCCGTGGAGCGGGCTTCGGTCGCGACCTGACATCGGCGACAGCACCATCGTCGCCATCTCCGTTGGCATCGTCGTCCATGTCAAGGATGCTCGCATCTGGTGTGGAGAACTTGAAATTGTCCGTTTCCGGGAGCGAGTCCGACGGCGGGATCTCTGAGTACGGCGTTGCATGCTCGGCCAGCGAGTCGCGAGCCCTACTACTGCCGAATAGTTTGCCGGGAGAGAATGAGGGCATCTTGGTGCCCTCTGTATCGATGTCGATGTCTTGAGAGTGGTGGCTTGACTTGGAGGTGACGCGCCTGATTCCGAGCGAGTTGGCGAGTGCTCTGATGGAGGAAGAGACAGTGGCTGGTACGGGTGCAGGCAAGAATCGTTAGCAGTGATTCAGGAAAAAGTAATCAAAGGAGTGCAAGAACAAAGAGAATCGTTAGCAGTAATTCGGGAAAAAGTGATCAAAGGAGTGCAAGAACAAAGTAACAGAGGTCCAGGACCTTTGCGGGATGTGTGGCCATCAAAACGCCCAAGGAATGAAGCCGATGTGCATTGTGTTCTGTAGGATTCCGGATTGCTACAAAGCCGATGTCACGACTCATGCAAACGCAATTACACATCACGGTGTCTCATAAACATAGAGCGGTAGGCCCATTCGGTGTAAGGTCTCAACCACCGGACAGGAGAACCCCAAGCCATGCCGAAAGTAGCGCGGAAAGGTAAAAAGCGCCATCCGCACATATCATACCTATCCTGGCATGCCCCATGCCATGATAGTAGTTCAGGAGACTGTCTGGCAGCCGGGCCAAGAGTATCAGGACTACCAAGAAATACATCGACCTGTACCTCCCAGCACAAGAACACTAGCTCACATTCCTGCAGCACCACAGACCTCACGGAAACTCGCCCGATCCCGACACATCTTCGAGAAGATCAACAATATCCGGGAAGACTCACTCTTAGATGAATGCGTCCCGAACTCGCCATTGGAAGCCGTGCGGAGGCTATCCTTGGAAGACGCAGTGCCCATCATGGTCTCGTCCACCTCCTCGATGTCCTCCATCACGACCTCCCACTGCTCGCTCGGGCGCGGTAAGGCGAAGCGGGACGTCAACACAACGTCCTGCATGTCATCGTCCCTTTCGTGGTCTGTATTCAGGGTAGCCGTTGCCGTCGAGGTGTACGCCGGCATGCTTCCAGGTAAGTCTTTGTCTTGCTCTTCTTGTGCTAGTGCTTGCTCCGGGGTGCTCTCTACGTCCATAGCGTCCGGGTCGTCTTCTAGGTCTTCCCCATGCGGCGCCTCCGGAGGCAACTCGAGGGCGCGCTGCTTGAGCCGTTCAATCAGTTCCGCGTTCTTGCCGTTCGCCTTCACAGAGTGGATCTTGCAGAGCTTGACGAGCTGGTCGCGCTTGAGGGAGTGCAGCGCAGGCGAGTTGAACAGAATCTGCGTCGTCGTCGTCGTCGTCGTCATGATGTCAGCATGCCCAATTGAGCGTAGGGCGGAGAGAGTTCAGCACTGAGCGTAGTCGTGAATGAGTTTAACGAAAGGCGTATGAGAGAAAGGGAGAAAGGAGGAGCGGGCGGAGGGCGGGGAATCGGGCGGGTGAAGAGGTTCGGATTCAACTCGGCGACGCTTTGCGTTGAATGCATACCACGGTCACCTGACTTGGCAACCAGACGCGTCGCGTCTAAAAGCTTTGGGCGCTCTGTCCTAGTGTCTGGGGGCGAATGGTGTGGCAGGGACGTACAACACCATCTCAACGTTGGGCACGGCCACTGGAAATAAGTAGCCTGCTCGATGGCTAATGGTATACTATGGGATGGACTGATTGCGTACCGGTGTGGGAGCCTTCTGCGATGGGGTATCCATACGAACAGTGATCCGCTCTGGAATACTGCACGCATCGGAGACCCACCGCCGAGTAACAGAGTACATAATACTGGGATACTCGAGGAACCTGTGCATTAGTGCATGGGTGAAAAAGCTCCGAACAACTCCCATGCCCCCGAAAGGCCTGGCAGGTCCGGCGCTTTGGCCAACGACATACCATACGAGGCAATGACCACGTTCCACCTGTGCTACATTCAAACATAGCTTCGAACTCTTGCCCCCCACCATTTCTTTACCCACTACGGCTCGTAGTAGTAGAACGACCTAATTGACCATACATGAAGTCTGAGTAAACACAGGGGCCATAGGAAGGACTTGCCAGTCGGAGTACCCGTTCTTGCTCCACCAAGCACGCATGTGAGAAGCTGCAATGTCGTGCCGTTTGACACACCCGCGTCACGTAGCTGACAGTTGTTGTCCAGCGGCACAAGCGAGAAGCTTGGGAGGACAATATATAGCCTCACACGTCTGAGATTCCCAATTGCACATTTTCTTCGCAACTCGTGCAGAATCGTAAGAACTGTATCGTGAGGGTGAACATCTACAATGCAACCTAAAACAAGGCCGACATGTCAAACCGCTGCAAAGACATAATACTCACGGATAGCGACGGACTGCTTCACTGCACCTGCGACGAACACAGTCATAAGGGTACTTGTGGAACCATGTCGACTCTGTTGCCCATCCTGCAACGTGAGATGCTGATAAGCCGCAGGACAGCGCCACCCTATGTCCTCTGTATCCCCTCGAGACGGTCCGGAGCCCGACAAGATATAGTTTTTGCTCCTAGTCAATACCCATATCATGGAACACCCTGTCGGAACAACGCAGCTCCGAGTCACCCATGTTCAGGCCGAAGATAAATATGCCCAAATACAACAGACTATGCCAAAACAACATCAGAAATACCTCATTGGGCGCGCGAGATACAAGTCCAGCAACGATAGTGCCGGAGACACAGTATGGGAAAATGAGACAGTTGATCCATGCCAGGGCTATACACAACCACTGGCACTGGATGGCGGTCTTAATCCGTCGCTGCTCTCTTTGATGCGTCAAACCGAGCTCACGTCGCCTGAGACAACGTTATCGCATGAGTATAAGGCGGTTACATGCGAAGGAACGCGATCTTTTCGAGCGTCCCCAATGGAGAGGACGTGTCATGGCCGTGTGGAAGCAAGGACGCGAATTTGCCTTTTCTGGATTCGTAGTTCAGAGAGTGCAACAAATTTTGAGAACGGTACAGTGCAGCACTTCCCAGCTCATGGATCTCTGCATTTTGAAACACTGAGACTGAGAAGTGAGAACGGTAGTGCAGCACTTCCAAGCTCATGGATCTCTGCATTTGAAACACTGAGACTGAGAAACAAATTCAAGCTGACAAAGACTCCGTCGAACGCATGATATATATGTCATTGTGAGCAGACCGGATAACGGTTCGTTGTAGCACAGGACGCGCCAAGCACCCGCTCTTCGTGCATGCAGAAAGTACGGATGACGTTACAAGAAGGCATTGTGATCAAACATACACGACATATACTTAATACCAATGGTTTGACAGCGAGTATTCAAGCTCACGAATATACCACAGTACTCTGCCATCTATCCTTCCGTTCCCTCTTGCCTCCCACTCCATGCGTTCGGGTGTTCATAGGCTTTTCAGTTGGTCTTGAACATGCATGTAGCCAAAGTAAATAAGGACGCCGAGCAGGACCCAACAATACGTGGGTCTCAGAGGCCGGGCGCATTTATGCCACAGAGGATCATCGATGTCCGCAGGCGCGTCCCCGACCGTGATCGTGAGAGCAACTTTGAACGCCTTTTTAAGTTCAGCCGATTCAGGCCTGACCTAAAGACCGTCTCAAAGAATGGCACCTCAAGAAAGTCGCCAACTGGGCCGAACCCTTCTGTCGGAGTGACCTTCGCATGTTTGAGGGTATATAGTACATATCAAGAATATCTCATGTCTCCCTTACGGACGTCTTAAAGCTTTTGTCTAAAAACTCCGCAACTTCGCGGAAACTCCAGTTTGCCTCCGATGGCAATCCTGCCGTGTAGTAGTCATCGGAAGTTGCAAGAACAAGGAGACAAAAAGACGCTTTGACGGATTGCAGAGTCGGATGGAGGAGGGACGAAGCGACGATATGCCCACTGAAAGCTGCCGAATATGGAAGGTCTGCCAAAGGCACGCCCACCGAGCCAAACATCCGCCCACCGTGGGAAGGCCATCCAAGGCAATTCTGCAATCGCATTACATAACAGCGTGTGTTTCTCCTGTTGAACCTCCATCCTGTTTATAACGGGCCCAATGCCGCCCTCGGTCCTTCAGCACTCTCCGTTTCCTCACTTCTCGCTACTCATCGCCACTCATCCCTTGCCACCCTTGAGTCCGCCATGTCGACCATGATCCACCACCCTGTTGGCAAGCGTTTCCTCATGCGCAAGAGCTCGAATGCCGAGAACCTCCCACCTTCAGCCCACACAAAGAAGGCAGACGCGCTTGTCTCCGCTCGGGAAGCATCCCGCAGGAGGCGCGCTCGTGTCGTCAGCGGCACACTCCCCCTCAAGGTCAAGAAGGTTGTCCAGAACGCGCAGCGACGCGCCAGCAAGGCGCAGCCCGCGTCAAAACATCTCAAGGCTGTGGCTCCCGAACGCGTTCAGGTCGCTGCACTTGAGCCCGTCAATGAGACTCGGGAAGCCTCTCAGCCTGAAACAACTACCTCCTCTTCATCTAAGCAGCAACCCTTATCTGACATGTGGCACTTCCCCCGCTACCTTCGTCGTCCTCCTCCCCAGGTGTGGCCTGTCCCCGTTCGTCGTGAGAACGTCGACGCATGCGACCCCGGGTTGGTGGATGCGCGTATGGATTACATCATGCGTGGCTTGGAGGTTGCTGGTGAACCGTACGTCCCTATTCTTTCCCCTTTCCGCCCTTAGGTATTCAAGCTTGCTCTGGCAGAATGTGGAATCTTGTGAAGAACGCCCAGATTGACAGTTCCTCCATGGGCCACCGCGCTGCACTCCCCGACGAGATTAACGTCGTCATAGCAGACCATGCAAAGATGCAGTCCGCGTCGAAGCTTCCCCCATCCCACCCTACTCATGTCCTTGCCATCTGGGACCTCCCCACCTCCCAGCCTGTTCACCCCGGCGCAGGTGTCAGCCCTGAGTCCGGTCGCCGCAAGGTATCCCTCATCGCAGCGCACAACCTCGTTCTCGCCACACACTGCGCAAAGTGGTTCCCGCTTCCACCTTCCACAACCGTGACGGAGCGCCCAGTCACCAACTCCGCCGGCGTATCTGGGACGATGCTTAACCTCCCAGTAGTTCCGCTCGCAGTGCCGCACCCTGCTTCCTTCA
Source organism: Lignosus rhinocerotis TM02 (assembly GCA_000743315.1). NCBI lineage: Eukaryota > Fungi > Basidiomycota > Agaricomycetes > Polyporales > Polyporaceae > Lignosus > Lignosus rhinocerus. The sequence goes on from AXZM01000870.1 coordinate 24,354, forward strand.
CCTATCTCCTACAGACCATGTATACGCACAAAGTCTCATGGCTGCTCGATCAGCTCGTCCCCGTCCCCAAACCGACCGTCGTCTTCCCCACAGCTGAGAACCCACAGCCGCGGAATCCGCATTATATCCTCGAGACCGGTCGCCGCCTCGCCGCACGCTTCACCCCGCAGGCGATCGTGGGCATGATCGGGACCGTCATCGGCCTCTGGCAGAATGCGATCTACTTGGGCGTGAGTGACAAGCGCCTGTGGATTGGCATCGACTGGAGCTATGATATGCTCCTGACGGGCCTCGCGATCTCCCTCGGACGGTCTGACCTTGTCCCGCGACCGCAGACGCAGACAAGGCTTTCTGAGCTGAAGGCGTGAGCCCCTTGCATCTTCCTTCGTTTCTTCGTTATTTTGGGGGCGGGCGGCTTCCAGCGCGGCTTTCTTGACTACCACGGCTACCTCTCACCCGCATATGCGCCACCTCCTAGTACCCATCTTCTATGCATACGACATTACATCCACTCTATGCTTCCTTCAAGTCTATGCCCGTCAGCCATACCTATATGATTGTTCCTTTCCGTCTTGCGCACCCTCCTCTCACACCGCCGTCAGTTGTCGCTCCGCATCTTATCCTTATTGTTTTTCATGTTTGTTCGTTTTGCTCGTTTGTCCCTGGCACGCAGTAGAAGATGTTTAATGTACTGTAGTAGTAGTATATAACGCACTCAATCATCTTGAAGCATACACCACCACTTCTCTTCGTGAGATTGCCTTTCGGAGCATTTTCGGAGCATCTGCACACAATTGAATGAGTTCCAGAAGAAATTCGAACGAAAACGGATTGTCTGAGGCTGTTTGAGAACGCAAGCGAAAGTAGGCGAAGTGCGGGAAGCACCGCCAGGAATGCCCATGGTTCTTGGCTATGTACTATGAAGTCGTCAAGGGATGCCCATTGTGTACCTTATATTTAGTAGTCAAACTAATGATCTAAAAGATACGGTACCATCATAGACGTTACTTCAAGTTGATCTCTGAATCCACTTATGTTTAGTAGTCAAACTGATGATCGGAAAGTTCCCTTGTACGGTACCATCAGAGACGTCAATTCAAGTTGATCTCTGAATCCAGGCACCCTCATGCAATTCCCTCAGCGTCACTGTGAGCACGCTGTGCATGAGCAGCACCCTCATGCAGTTCCCTCAGCATCCTTGTGAGCACGCTGTGCATGAGCCAAAATCAAGGCCTCAGCACGAGCGGACCGTGGCTTGACAGTGCAACGGCAATCCACGGGGTATCTAGATAATGAGACTCGGATGAGCAACCGTGGTCTGGCTGGACTCGGAAGCGTTGCAGCGATCGATTGTCGTCGTGCGACGTACGAGAGAAATCCGTTGGTCATGCCCGGGACGATCTTGATAGGCCTACCCGCGTCGTCGCGCGGCGGGCCAATGTCGAACACTTGCAGCACGGACGCAACGTTGATGAACAGGCTGTCCAGTGCGAAGTAGCGTCCTGGGCAGATTCTGCCGATATGCGCCAAGTAAAAAGTGGGTCAGGGCGAGGAGTTGAAGAGGGAAACAAGGGGTATATCGGCGTGTGCTCTATGATGGCATCACGGGTAACGAGGTGGTAGGAGGATAGAAACGGTGGAGGGGAGGAGAGGGGAGGGCAAGGGAGGGACTCGGATGTGCGACGTAACGTACCTTCTTCCGAAGCCGAAGATGAAGTGTTGGGGATCCCGCACCGTAGGATCGAGTTTCCCATCACGTATGAAACGCTCTGGACGGAACTCGTCGGGATCCACATACGCCTTCGGATCATGCATGCACGCCCTGGAAGTGAGATAACGTGAGTCCTTGAGTTGCGCCCCCTTGCATACGGAACCAGGGACTTGAAGTATTAGTCCGAAGCTCATTCAAAGACGGCATACCAGGTATTGGGGAGCAGGATAGTGCCAGCAGGGATGAAGAAACCGTAGAGGATATTGTCCTCGGTGGTGCAGTGCTGCACGCCGAGCGGGACGACGTTCTGCCAGCGTAGTGTTTCCCTACATAACGCGTTAATGTACACGAGAGAGTCTTGATCATCAAAGTCGACCAAACGCTCCAGGCCAACGACGGCATCAAGTTCGGCCTGGGCTTTCTTCAGAACCTCGGGGTAGGTCGACATGGCGAGGAACAAGGTCTGTAGCGTGGAGAAGGTCTGCGACAGCGGTGAGTTGAGAAAGATATGGGACGGAATTGAGTTGGCATGAAGGAACTGCACCGACCGTATCGGCCCCGGCTAGGCTCAGATTTGACGTTCGTGAGCAATCGAGCCCACCGCAGAGGATAATATAGCTGACCTTCAAATGCCATAGCTCCCACGTTCTTCACAATCTTTATCTCCTCACTCAGATTTGCATGCTCGTGATTGGCCAGTTTTGTAGTCAGCTTGCCAACTACAGATTGCAATACCTCTGGTCGGTCCTTGTTGAAAACGGTCGCACTCAAATGCTGCCCTCAACATCGGCGGATGCACTTCGCTCACAATAAACGTCTTCACATATTCGTAGGGGAGATCTTTGAGTCTCTGCGCTGCAGCTTGCCACTTCTTGAACATCCTTTGCGAGCTAGCGAATGGGAACCAGGTCGGGATGTAACGTAAGAAAGGCAAGAACTCGACCAGGAACGTCCCGGGGGTAAGGCCTTGTGAGGGCCCCTCAAGCGCTGCCTCGACTGCCGCAATGTATTCATCCTTCTCTTCTGCGGCTCGAATGCCATAAGCCGCCTTGAGAATCGAAGCTGTAAAAGTACTTCATCAGAGCCACGTCAGTAATTGGTCAATCAGGAAAAGCACAGAGAGTGCAACACTCACTATCGGATGTGTTCCTTGAACATCTCCGGATTCCTGAGTAACTTCGTTAGAAATAGATGGGCCACATTGCGTTGCCCTGGACGGTACTTGAGGGATGCCTTCTGATGGAAATATTGCCAGAAAGCACGCCGGTGCCCGGACGGTACTTAAGGGCTGCCTTCTGATGGAAATACTGCCAGAAAGCACGCCGGTGCCGTCTCCACCACTGGCCATACGGCATGAATCCAATGTTGAGGCTAGATCCGGTGCTGATGCCCGTTGCGAACAAGTTTCTTCGTATCCAGTGTCTCTCTCGGAGAATAGGAGGAACTAGAAGTGCTCACAGTTCTATCATGGGACTCTGTTTTCTGTCGGAGGTAATCGCGGACCGCTTATCGAGAGCCTCAGAGATAACGCTGGCGCTGTTCAGGACAACCATAGACTGGCCGAGGACGCTGATGTGTATGATCTCGCCTGCGTTACGCAGCTTTATGAACGTAGTGCATTGCATACTTGGAAAACCTACCATACTGAGTCCCGAGGTCCCGATAGCGAACCCACTGCTGATCCTTGAGGATATTGAACAAATTTCCGACCAAGGGAAGACGGGGAGGTCCTGGAGGAAGAAGTCGGCCGTGGCTACGAGATCTCCAGTTCAAGGCAGACCGAAGGTAGGCCAGACAGAGAACAGCGGCAAGTGCTATAAGAGCCCGGAGAACGAAGAGATCAAGCTCGACTTCGATCATACTGTCGCGGGACTAGTGGTGAGTCCCCGCTCCAAAGAAATGGGAACCCTATATAGGGCTCATGAGAAACAGTGACTACAAAAATAGGGACTCGTCGGGTTCAGCTGACGCAGTTGTGGGACTCGGAGAACCGGGGAGAGTTCAACAGCCGGACGCACTCTGGCCTGTTACGCATTTTGATATTCTTCAGTTTGGCGTGAGAGCTCAGAGGACCTTGTAACAGTTAGTAATCAGTGTCAAGGCAGAACAGACCTAAGCCAGACCCGTCCCTACTAACAATGTTAGTGAACAGCCAGCCATTGCATTAGCGCTGTGTTGTGCCGCGCTGTATTTCAAATTGATTGTCCTCAACTGAACATTACTGAGCCTCAAAAGTGTGTGCTCTAATCACTGTATCTTAGTGTACATGTTCTCGTAAAACACCAATCACTAGACAAGGAGAGAAAGAGACATTCAGATGAGTCACAAATATGCACCGACCAACGACGTCTTTGCTTACTTTCTCATATGCCTTCCGCAATCACGGCCATTTGTGCGCATGTCCACAAGCTCCGAACACTCGTTCCGGTACAGGTTCGCTAGAGGCGACCTTCTTCCACAACTCCTCGTATTTCCCTCTCTTCGGACTGCCGTATTGCTCTGAGGAGACCCTCCTCTCAACCGTGCGCCAGTGCTCGTCGACAAGCGCGTCCCCGTGGTCATGCTCGGACCATACGTCACGCCGCAAGATGGCAATGTGCTCGACCCCATGCATGTACTGCAGCGTGCACTCCTCAATGTCTGGGCTGCAGAGCGTAAGGCGCTTAAGCGGGTACCCGCGCTCCGCCCGTTTCGCAGTGGCACGGAACAGGATGTCGGAGGTGGATAGATAGTATGAACGTCCCTTGGGAAGCTCAAGCGTGATGTAGACAAGCGAGCTGAGCTGTGGACAGAGGATCGCATCGGCGCGCTCAAGCATGTCCGCGAGTTGCAACAAGAGCTCGCGCTTGAAGTCGCGCAAGACGAACTCCGTGAGAAACGGCGTGCGCCCTACGAGTTGGAATAGTGCGGCATTCCTCGAAGGTGAGGGGATTGCTGGAACGGACCATGAGAATGATCCTTGAATCCGCATGTACTTCACGCTTCTGAGCAACACCTCGCTTCCTGCGAATCGATTGGTGTTTTGAAGTGCATGTGAGCAGTAGTGACCATAGATAGCGGATGCGGTAATGCGATGCCGGTATCTCAGAACGTATGTGCGGTTTCCCTGGGTGACGGCCGTGATCCCATGATCGTCGAGAGTAAGTGCAGTGTTAGGGTTGGGACCAACTGGGGGGGACAATAGCGAGACAAGAGCTCCGAAGGGGCGGGAATGACAGTCATTCTCCTGGATGGTTACCAGTGCACCGTGTGGAAGGGTAAGCTTGGCTAAGAAGGGGTAGATAGTACCACGGAGCGATATAGTAGGGGCATACGATGTTTGCATTGAGGGCAATCCTGAAAAGCAGAAGTGGCGCAGAGACGGAAGAGAGATAGACCCGTTGCGCTGATCCAACGAACCAAGATTGGTGACAAAAGGAACGCGCATATGACAATGAAAAGTCTCCAATGCGGGTGTATTCTGAAGGAGATCCGACAAGTGTCCCAGGAATGATCCACGCTGGAGCCGCGAAAGGTGGAGTTGAGCAAGTACTGGGAATCGGTCGGTTGGGATGATACCATGAGTACTCGAGATGAAAAGCGACTTCAGCGCAGGTGCTTGTCCCCCAAATAGAGACAAGGCAACCACAGGGGTTTGTGTTCGTCGGGCGCCTGTGTTGTCCACAACAATGGTGAGTGTCTCCAACGAGCCAGCGAGGTCCCTGAGGAGCTTGCGGAAGACTTGGAGTTGAGCGGTAGAAGCGACTGTAACGTGGAGGCTCCTAATGCGCGGACGAAGGTGCCATAGAAGCTTCTTTTGCGTTTTGGATAGTTGACCGCGAACGACGGCCGCAGACAAACTGACGAGAGCGCCATGCGCGCGTGACAAGAACGTCTTGGCAGAGTCGGAATGTATGGATATGTCAGTCCAGAGGACGGAGCAATCTAAGGCCACAGTCCGCCAGCGGCGGCAGACATGCGTGATAGCGATGAGGGACTGCGTGTCAGGCTTCGATACCTCGGAATCCGCAGTGTTCGGTTTCTCGCATGTTCTCTCGCGTCGGGCGTAGTCGAATATCGCAGCTAAAATCTCCGGAGGAAACCTGTTGATAGTCGCGGCTTGGTTGATGTGCGACCGCACCTGAGTGAGTGCCGAAGAGAGATATCCATCCATAGCACAAAACTGGATCGCCAAGGTCAGTGATGGACTCATACAAGCAGGCACACGGAGAAACTAATCACTGACTACGGGCATGTTGCTGGGTGCATTAGGTCAAGTAAGCTTGGGCAAACCAATGAATAATGACAGAGGAACCCACTGGACAGCATTCAGGTCGAGCGGTAGAACCGTCATAAGTTCTCGCAACAACCCCAAAGATCTTGGTTCGTTCAGAGTATGTTCACCGGACGTCAACATTGAAAAAGGACAGGCCGAAGGTAAGCTAGAGATAGGGAGGTCAAGTTGGACACTGTTGGCATTGGGAATATATGTAGTGTGACCCTATATATGGTGCTGCGGTATCGTGAATGTTGCTGCGTGACTGCAGGGAGCAGCCTTGTGAGCTCGAGAGTGCCGCAGCATAGGTGTGCCAGTGGCGCTATTAGTATATCGTGCACGGTTCTACGCTGCATCTCCTGTCCCTGACAGGAACCCCCTTCCTACTTGATGTCTCATTTTGGTGTGGGGCTACTATCGAGATTCCTTCCTACTTAATGTCTCATTTCGGTGTGGGGCTACTATCGAGATATGGTGAGAAAGAGGCGAAACTGGCACTGACCGAACCGTCGTACTTAGTAGCATCGCCATGCCAAGTATTCGATTCTTGTCTTCCAGATCACTTGGGGGAGCTAGGGTTAAAGTAGCATCTGAGGTATCTGTGGCAATTGCCAGCAGACAAAGACTAAACTGTGGCAAGGGAAGTTGGGGAGTCGTGGATCCCTCCTCCAGCGATACTACTGCTTGATTACGGACTGATGAACAAGTACAGTGACCCGTCACCGTCACAATCTTTGCCCAGGCCCCAAATGCTAGCGCGAGACGCTCTCCCATCCTGCCGATTCTCGGCGAGAATACACTACTTGCTCTGAGAATCAGATCATGCAGCCAACGTCTGCAGATCCAGTCGCGCATATCCGGCAGTCAATCTGAGGGATGTCCGCAGCATCGTACATAGACGAGTCTCTGATAATGATGATGACCGCAGGATTGAGAGTACTTAAGTGAAGCTGACAGACAACACGTTACACCACGTAGGATCCTGAGGCACGTTTCGTTGAAACGTGTTGGACTCCAACGTCTTGGCAACGCTGCACGGTCGTCAAGGGCTGGAGGAGATTGCACGGTACCGAATCGCCTAAACCTGGTGATATTGTCTTGGTTCATCTCCGGTTTCAAGCCTCGGGTCCTCACTGTCCTGCAGCTCTTACGGCTTACTTACGGCAACCAAATGTTGCGGAGCGCGCGAGTCTGGGCTCAAAGGTGCGTCAATACTCCTTGACTGGGAGAGTTCTGCACAGCTGGGCTCGGGTAAAGCTGATCACATATCGCATCTTCAAAACAGGGATCACGTTCAAACGATGACTACGGAAAGTAGTGAATGGGCGTAAGGATGGGGAGTGGGAAGCGTTCAAACGAGGACTACGGAAAGTAGTGAATGAGCGTAAGGATGGGGAGTGGGAAGAATACATGTGGAGCTCAGCGTGCGAGCGGACCTCGGTCGAAAGATGGTGAGCAAGAGTCGATCAACCTCGTGGCTAGACAATTTTAGGCATGCCGCCCCGAGTGGATGGGAATACATGGGATGCGATTCTCTCTCAAGTCTCAGTGATAGCGCGTCGAATATCTAGCCTTGACGTCGCTCCCGCGCAATTGCCCGCACAGCTCATTTTGGCAGGGACGCGTAGCGATGCGTCACGTCCTCTGAGCTCCCAGTCCACCCACCTCCACTCTTTTCTCCTCCCACCTTCATTCTTAGTCCATTCCTTTCCAGCTGTATAATATTTCACAACGAGGTCTCGCGGCTCATCGTACGGTGAGTAGCCTTTGTCACTATTTTCTTGCGCTGAACATAATACGTTCCATGACATCAGTTACAGAACAACTGTCTACGTGTCTGCGTCTCGATTCTTGACATATGGATGGTTTACTTGGCCGGACATCGCCCCCATGGACACCGCGACCACTCACCCCTTCGCCGTGGAACACACCGCAGGTCCCACCTCTCGAAACGCCTTGGCAAGATCCGGTGCCCGAAATACCGCCAAATCCCCCTCTGTATCTCTCGACGGTCGCGCGACCTATGCAAGAACCTGACGAGTACGTCCATGCTGTTGAATACGCACTTGCACAAGCCTTCTAGCGCGCACAGACGCAATTTTGACTTCTTGATAGCATCCTACACGACTTTTACAATGTCGGCCCTGTTTCTTTCCGTCTCGAACCAGACGGCAGTCTTCCACGAACAGTAGAAATGCCACTACTCCGTCGGTCTGACAATCGACCAACACATGCACTCGCTATACTGAGTAGCCGTGCTCAACCCACTGGCAGCACCCAAATTCTTGCTGTTCCTTCCGAGCCTATGTCTACCATGCACCGCCCATCCAGCCCGTCCACACCCACCTCACCTTACTCTCCTCTTCAGACAGAACCGTTTCTCCTTCCCATTGACGCGGCGCTGTTCTCCTCGAAGTTTGAACACGGGGTGGCAAAAGCTCTCGCTGCTGGGCTATCCATCAGGGCAGCTACACCATTTGTCTGCCGGGACCGTTCCACTGGGGCTCAGTTGGTTACCCTGCCACTCATCCCACTGTACGTTCCCCATCCCCCTAGTATCCCGCATCTTCTGCTCTACGGGCAAGGACTTCCCCTTACTTCACCACGACGCCGCCAAACACCCAACTACTCCAGACCGACAGTGACTCCTCGCCCCTGTTTAAGTCCGAGTCCAAGCACGCTGGCAACCTATCTTCTCCCCATCAATGCGATTGAGGAGTTTCCCTCCGGGCCAGCCATGGCGGAAGTGATGGCGCATCAATGCACAGACGAAACACTCCGCGATCACGTCGTCTTTAATCAAGGCCTCTGGCGGAATGTTCTTCTCCTCGCACCGACAGATCCGAGCATAGTCGACCTTGCTCGTGTTGCATGGAATGTCACCGCTGAGGCTCGCCGTTCACGCGAACGACAACATCTCGCTGCTGGGTTGACACCTCCGCCTCTTCGGAGTCCGATCAGGGCCGACCACGGGATGCCCGCGGTAAGTGTACAATACGCTGATGTGGACGCAATGCGGACACGTAGCGACCCGATACACCTTCTGCCTGTCCCTCCCAGCCGGAAACCTGGACATCGGCGCGGCCACCGAGATCCCCGTGCCTAGTGCCTACAAGACGTGTCCCTTGGCCCGGGACGACATTCCCTGCGGACTTGTGCAAAATGAACGACCCGTCCAGATTGAGCGGGCCATGTCCTCGACGATCTCATAACTTAACATCACCTACTATACGACACCGCTATTGCCACCACATCGCTCTCGTTGATACCACTCTCCTTGCTTGCGACCCCGTACGTATTGTACCGTACTCTTAGTTCTCCGTGCACGATCTCTTGATGCGACGATGGAATCCGACTCACTACACGACCTCAATCATTACTTGCAATTCTTGATCGGACTTCTCCCCCTCACTGACCGTATACTTACCGTATGCCACATCCTACAGTACTCACGCTATTACTTTCTTACCCGAAGTAGTCTAGACATGCACCCGCCTATTCGTACCTCCGCGGACCTCAGCGTACGCCGTTCCTTGACACGCTGTCCATCTCCTACCATCGTATGCATTGTGATGGTTCTCTTGGCTTCTTGGTTGTGACACTTCAGCATAAGACCGGAGCTCAAGCCTACCACTTGCCCAATCCTGGGACGCACTCTGGAGTCCGCACATCATCGATCGCACTATGTACTAATGCCGCCACAGGCGACAAGCTAGCCATAACAGTTCATATCTCCAGTCAAGGAAGATTCTCGCTCGTCGCTATTCCTCGAATGCGGCTCTATGTATGTAAAGTAGGTTTGTCTCCCTTCTCGACGTCGACAACGGCCACAGCCAGACGCAACATCTCGCCCACCTCAGGCTGTGTCCACGTAGGTCTACGTCCATATATGTTCGCGCGTCGGACCTGATCGAACTTCGTCTGGGCGCCGCGGCCCCACGCGCGACGCCAAACCATCACGGAATCTATTAAACGTCGGGACTCACACATCGTCCTCGATGTTCTCAACGTCCTCCACACGCTCTATGAGCGTATCCGCCGAGCGTGCCCCATGCGCCCAAGTCTGGCTATCAAGTCGCTGGTCACAGAAGGTACGTAGCCGATGTGCGGAAAATCAGTCGAGGAATGATAAAGTACAATTTTCGGAGGTAGTACTGAGTATGTGGTCTCGGCTCCCCATATGCATGTTTCGCGCCATTCAAGGCAGAAATCTGGTTGCGACCATTCCACGGCATATTTGAGCTGTCGTGAGAGCCTCTAATATTCCATCAACACCCGACCGTGACACCCGAGTGCCAGTACTGCCAAGATGGGTAGACTGGATGGAACCTCAGATGTCAATATTGATCCATCTCTCGGCGTTGTTATTCTCGCTCTTCTGAAAAATATTGTGTGGCGTATCAGCGAGCTGTTTCGGCTTTGGATGGAGCCGAATTAGTTAAGGGACAAGATCAAACACAAGCTCAGGAAGCTTCCCCATCAGACGGACGCTGTACGTGTCTCCTTCCTTTCTACACGCACTGATGTTTGCAGGACAGCTGCGGCCGCATGATTCACCCTTCTTCAAATTTTTGTCATGCATCCTTGCGTCGGGGGTTTTGTAACTCTAGGCAGCTTTGTCAGTCTCTGACGCTTGCGAGGTTGCCACTAAGACTCTTCTCGAGACTCGGGTACAACGTGCCTCGTCTCGTCTCATAGGTCTCACCTTATCATGCACTGTATATGACCGGCATCTATTACTGAATAGTGCCCAGCCCGTCCAGAAATTTGCAATTTGCAACGCAGTCTCCAAGTTTTCACCTTCTTGGCGCTTCCAGCATGTTGGATTGCTGATGGTGGCGAACGGCTAACAATGCTCTACTGATACAGTGAGTACTTATCAGGAGATTTCCGAGACACTTCACGACCTTCCACGATACATTGTGCGATGCGTCCACTCCTCTATATCTACAGCGCTGAGCTATAAAGTGTCTACAGGAAGCGCGACGGCTTCAATCTGTCGAGGTTAGCGCACTTCACCTTGCCCTCCATGACCAGTTCCGCAAGGGCTTTTGCTGTCCCCGGTGCGTTACAAATGCCCTGGAAAGAGTTTTGTCATATCAGTTTCACAATTTTTTATTCGCAATACCCTTTTGTGACAGTGGACAAGGGCCACGAACACGCTCAGGATACGCACCCAGCAGGTATGTCCGGTTGCAATCATCAACCCCTTGGCTATTCCGTCCGCTGCACCCACGATCGGTCCTCCACCCACGCTCACGACGGGGAGGAAGCACGCCTGGCGGCGGTCAACAGTGCCTGTACGGAGCTCGGCGGAGATGCTCATGACGTGCTCGCGGATGCTTTCACAAGCATCCTCGTCGACAAGCACGTCGTCCACCGTCTCGGGCACGGGCGAGTCGTCTCCCGGACCACAGCAGTACACCTCGTTCGTCGGGCGTGCGTAGATCTCCGGGCTGACGCGCCGCGGGCCTTTCGGCGCGACCTCAGATGGGAGGGTTATCTCGGTGAAGAGGACGTAGGGCGCGATGGTGATATCGGGTTGCGGGACGATCGTGATGCTGTGGGCACGGGTGCCAACAATGGGCAGCGAGGAGACGATCGTGGGCGACCATGCCCCGGCGGAGAGGATGACATGCGTGGCGGGGATTGTCTGTGGGTCGTTGTCCTCCGCTTCTGTGGGAGTGTATGTGACTCCGGTAACGTGCGCGCCACCGGACTGGTCGACATCGATCCCGGTGACCTTCCCGGACACGTACTTGACACCCTTCTCCTTCGCAAGCTCCATCATGCTCGTCGTGAAGAGATATGGATGAACCTGGGCCGTTGCGCCGTGTGCCGCCATTGGTGAATAGGACTCTGTGAGTTCCGCCTTGACCCAGTTGAGGTCGTCGGGGAGGCCCGAGGCCCTCCGTGCCTTAGACGTAGCATCAACGTCCAAACCTAGAGTCTTTTCGAGACTCTTGCGCTTCCCTCCCGCCCCAACGCCTGTGCCTGAGTCGGCGAACGGCTCGCCGCGGCCTTCCC
>AXZM01000871.1:0-36126 GCA_000743315.1 Lignosus rhinocerotis TM02
TCGTGTCCGTCCGCCTGCGCGCCGGGCTGTTGGGGGCAGGGGCTGGGCCCCCGAGTCCGCTCGCGTACGTCGTGGTTACGAGTTAGCCAGCGCCGGGGCTAGCGCGGTTATGTCCGATGTCATTGTTTCGAGATTCGTGGGGGTGCGCGCCCATACATACATACTACACACTCACACCTAGTATACTGACTGCGCACACGACGCGCGCGTGTGGATCTGCAGGGTGCACCCGTGACAGCGGCTTTCTGGGTTTCTGGGCTTCCTGCCGGGATTCGGGAACACCTGGCACATGCGTTCAAGTTGTTGTTGCGTTGGTCGCGCAGCCATGGCACAATGATGGCGCGTCGCGGACTCTGGCTTCGGACGTTCTCAGTTGACCTCGCTAGCTGCTGTTCGACGTGTTCCATGCACACATTCTATCTGTGCCTGTCTTTGCGGCGTTTTACGACATCTCTACATAGGACACGCATGAACATGGGATCCGCTGGCGCGAGTCTCTCGAGTGTCTGTTTTGATTGTTCCTGTTTTGCTCGTCGTTTGTATTGTACGTAGCCGTCCTGGATCTGTATTTCCGTATTCTGTGAATGTATGTGTGTGTGGGTCGGTCGGTCTGGAATCTGCTGACCTGAGTGAGATAGATCTGTATAATGTATGCGCACCCCTGTGCATCTTGTACCCTCGAATCGCATCGACCCCAAGAAACGTGGATCATCAAAGCCCTCACGGCTACCGGATATACCGTTCCTCGAGCCTCGCTCTTTCCCCGTAAGCCAGTGTAACCCCCGGTAGCATCGGATTCAGAAGGCAGTACATGTCGCTAACGGTTCTCATGTACATACATATGTGTGGTCCAGTTGCGTGTTGTGTCAGGTTGTTTGAGGGGTGAGTTGGGTTGGTCATGAGACGCACGCGGAACCGGAGGTGTGAAGTTGAACGTGATGGCATTTTCATAAGCTTCGACTGTACGAAGATACAGTACGGACACGGTGCATAACGGGCATACTGCGACTATAGCAGTCGAATGTAAGGATAAGAGTAACAAGCAAGAGGTTGAGACTCGTGAGTGGGGTACGGAACAATAATAAACACAGTGCGGGTGGGCGCGATACCCAGCAAGTCGAGCGAGTATGCTACAACGTCCACGGCGCGAATGCCAGTGATGGTGCTGCGGAGATGGGAGAATATGGGGGATGCGTGAGTGATGATAGTGTACAAATGCGTCATGACAATCATCGAGTCGTAAGGGGTCATCTTTCATGATGAGAGGCAACCAAGAATAGATGGAGAGGAGGGGGAGCCGGCAAAGCGATGAAACTGGAAACGAAACCGACAGCAAGAGCAAGAAGAGAGCAGAGCAGGAACGTAGAAAGACGCATAGCCGGTGTCAAACCGGCATGTGGGGAGACTGCGCGTTGCAGTGCCCCTCGCTGTCACACCAATACACCTACCAAAACCCAAAACCAGTACCAGAGAGTCCAGAACGTCCATATATCACCATCATCATCCTCCATTGTGCTCGCGGGTGCGTGTTGCACTGGGAGCAACGGTAGCGAGGCTCGAAGAACAGAGGACCAGAAGCTGTCGTCCAGTCGTCCGAGTCGTCGTCGTCGATTTCGAAGTGGAAGTCGAAGCCAGGTAGCCACAGGCCTGCGCCTGCGCCTGCACCTCGATCATCCGCGCGCAAAGTGCGGAAATGAGGGAAGGGAAGGACGTCCTCCGCGCAACGTCCGTCGTGTGTCGTGTGCCGCGTGTCACTTTGTTGTGCGACGCCCGAGGGTGAGAGGTGCGCCGGCTTGCCGGGCCCTCACGCGCGCCCAAAGACGAGTTTGCCTGGGCCGCCTTGTCGACCTCAACGCCGATCAGCCACGTCTTCTCCCCGAGCCAGTCGATCCTGCGCACGCCGCCCTCCCAGCCACCGCCCATGCGCGTGCAGCGGCGCTCATACGCGCGCGTCACCTTCTGCTGCGCCTTGCTGCCGTGCCCGAGCGCATCCCACTCCTCGGGCGTAACGGGCACCATGAGCGTGTTGTGCACTGCATAGAGCACGTCCAGGTTCGAGATCGACGACCCGCCCTCACTCGTTCCTGGCCGGCTGTGTCCGTGATTGGATGGTGGGCCGACGGTGAACCGTGGCCGGGAACTTGATGAGCTCGACGGGTGCGACGCGCTGACGATGACAGGCCACGGGAATTTGTGCGAGCGGAGAACCAGTCGCGCGCCCGCAAGAGTCGGAGGGTCCGTCGCCGGCTGTGCTAGCGTATGCGAAGGGATCGCAGAGTGTGTCGCACGGTCGAGGACCGTGCGCGCGGAGGGCGTGAAGCTCACGTCGTAAGTGATCGGGGCACGGTGAAGGCGTGTGTGCGCAAGAAGCGGGTGCATGTGCAGTGTCGTGCTTCTGGTCTGCTGCAGGAGCGACGTCTGTGAGCTCGAACGCCCACGCGAGCCATCTGTAGTAAGGGTTCCCAGTCAGATTCGCCTTTGATAGCAAAGAAGCATTAGAGGGAAGAAGGTGGAAGACGTACATGAGGATGAGCTGCCCGCGGTTCCCGAAGGGTGCCAGGTGTGATTTGAGCGGAGGGGCGGGCGCGCAGCATACCCATGGTGCCCAGCGTCAGAGCTGGACGTCCGAGGAAGTCCACCAGGCATGCCTGGGTAGAGCGAAGAACTTGAGTTCGATCGTGAGCTCGGCGGCGTCGCGTACGAGACCGAGGGCGTGTACAGCGCTGCCCGAGCTGCAGCACAATTACGCGAACAAGTTAGCATGCCGACTAGAAGCAGCGCGAAGCTGGACTACATGCATAATGAGTTACTTACGGGTCTCTGGCGTCTTGAAACTTGCCCGGCGGACAGTGTGCGGACGAGGCTCGGGGTGGGGCTGTGTTGCTGGCGGCGCTCTGCCGTAACCGTAAACAGTCCGCGTGTCCGTGCCGGTAGTGAAGCGTAGGGGCGAAGGGGTGTTCGTACGAGCAGAGTGGCTGTAGCTGCGCTGCATCTGAGGGGTTGCAGGACCTGTGGTGGAGCTGGATGAGGTGGGGGTAGCGTAAATCTTCGGCGCAGGTTGAGAGTTGGATCGACTATGTGAGGACTTGGAGGACGAGCTGTGTCCGCCAAAAAGACTACGGAAGTATGAAGGCATGGTGAGGTGGCAGCGGAGATGTTTCGTGGGATGTAACAGGTTGGAAGCTAACGACGAGGTGACACTCGGGAGGTGGTGGTGGGACCGCGAGGGACCGTTTACACAACTATACACAGCGAAGAAGGATGACGACAGACAAGACCAGCGTTACGGACCCAGCACCTGGACTTTGGTTGCTGAGAGACGGCGGGAACAGACGACGGACGCGCAGCGGGGTTTTATAGCTTGTGCGAAAGACGGTTGTGTCAGGATCGAGGAACAGGTTTCTAGCGACCGGGATCTGGACTGTGGGTCTTCCGTGAGCGATGATCAAAGGAACCGCCCCATTATTCACGATCGTGTGCGCGTCCCAAGATCAGTCTTCGATGTCGGATGTCAGCAACGTATCAGACGCGAGAGGAGTATATTTGCCGCGCAGTTCGCGATGCCAGATTCCGGGGGACCGCACGCCGCTAACCCGTCAAACCGTCAGCATTTCATTCTCGAGAGGGAAGCGTGGCACGGCACAGGCTCTCACTGCAGGCGGCAGCATGGCCAATCAAACGCAGACACACCGCGACCTAATAATCCATATTTCGACCAATGGCTGAGGTAAAGGAGACATGATTAGCGACCTTTGGTACTCACCCGTTTGGCCACGGTGTTGAATCACCATTTTCTAGAACTCCCACCCTGCCTCGTGTCCGCCGCATGTTGGCCCATTTAGGGCGTGCGCACCAAGCGAGTTTGCCTGTTGTGTCTGTTGCCGACACAAGCGGCAGCGCCTCGACGTATACTGGCTTGCATTTGGGATTATATAACTCGCAATGGGCCCTACGCAGAGCGTACTAGAATGACCATTAATGTAAACAGTTGCGCCGTCCGTTCTGCACGCTCCCCGCGCGGCGAGATAAGGGGCGCAGTAGTGCGAGCGTAGGTAAGAGAAGGACTAGGGAAAGGGCATCGAAAGATCTGCGCTGGGCCCTTCTTGCTCAAGACGTAGAGTCATCGCGCTCTCACCACTGGATGTGAGGAGCCCATGTCGGCTCTCACTTGCTGACGGGAGCGCGCCTAAAGCCGTCTTGAGAGCGACAAGACCCATCGGACGAGAGGCCTTCGCCGAGTGGAGATCGGAACCCGAGCGGGTGCGATGGAGCTGCCATAACAGGGCCGTCTTGTGGCCCAGTCCACAACAAGAACCCTCGAAAGCTCGAATCGGGCATGCGGAAACGAGATGTGGGTAGATTTAGATGCCGTACGCGAGATGAACGAATCCTTGCCATTGGGCCCAACCCGCCGGCAAAAGCCCGCGAACATCCCCCGCTTAATGGATCCCAACCCCTGGATGTGGCCACAGACCACAGGCCACTTGGCCTCATTAGCCTAGTGCTATCCGCACCCATGAAGGTTCACAGAGCAGCAGCGATAGCAGTCTGCCTTTCGCACGTATGGACAGCGTGTGTTTTGCCCTGTCGCCCGGCACCACGCACCACGAGTCCTCGGCAGGTCGAGGAAGACCTCGTTTGCGAGGCGGCATAGGCGTTACACGTAGCGGGAGGGCTAGACCACCGGCGCCGCCTTGCAGCAAGAGGCGGCGTTGCGGTGATAGCGCGCCCCGAAGCGCCCCGTCGTCGGAAATGACCTCATGGAGGGAAATCGTCCTACGCCCAATCTACCAGCTCAAAGAAGGTCGAGCTAGCGCGTGCGGGAGAGACGAACCTTATGTGCCATGCTTCTGAAGCAGAGTCTACTTCAAGGCCATGTGGAGGTGCGTTCGGAGACCGTGCGTTCTGACATTGGATAGATAGCGATAGTTGCCCACACCGGAGGACACGATGCAGAGACTCGACTCCGCAACTTGTGCGGAACTGTATGATTACGACAACATCCGACGTCGAGAAGTCCGATGGGAGACGGGGTAGAAGAACATTCCCAGCATCACCGCGCAGAACTCTGTAAGTGGCCGCTGCAAGATAACGATGTACATAGAACAATCTGACCAGTCTCACTGCTTCATGTCAGATTGCATTCTACGCGCAACAGAGATTAGAAAACACGTTGTAGGTACCCCCCAGTAAAGAGGGGACGATCACCTGAAGCCTGACCTGAAGTCTCCAGAGCTGGGAGTCCTAGTTTAGAACCGTGGGTATTGGGCCTGGTAACCGAGCAAATCTACCCAGGTTCTGTGAAATGCAGGGGCAGTGGAGCATCCATATCAAAGCGCCCACATCGTGATTTAGTCAGATCTTCATGGTTGTAGCCTGAAGCGTATAGGTTACTGAGGGTAAGTTCAAGGTCGGGGTTTCTGGGACTGTCGTTATCGGCGACGGATGGATGTACCTAGTTCCTTTCGAAGGGTTTTGGGTTTCACGAAACGCCGCAGGTGGATTAGAGGCTTTCCAACACATACATTCAAGCCATTGAGGACGGAGGTATGGTTAGCCCGCCCTGTCTGCGCGTCGGTCGGACAAAAGTGTTGACCGTTGGTGACCGATGGGCAGAGGGTGAGAGAGACGCCTTGTTGCAGAGCATACACGCTATCGGATTCCGCGTGTCGCTATCAGGGAAGCTCGGGGGTAAGCGAGCTACAGGCGTCCTACTCAGCTCGAAATACTCACCATGAGTTGTGTATTGTCTCCGACGACGTGGCCGCCTGCAGCGATGGAGCGACCATCCTCTTGAGATGTCTCGTGTCTAACACCGTACTACCCTTGAACACTAATGTTCGGCCACGAGTGGGCGAACCCCTGCAATCTGGCTCCCCTGTAAGCCTGACATCGATGAGCAGGATTAGAGCAGGATTAGACACTGACTTGCGTATGCACCGCAGCTTCTTCGCTCAGTTTCCCAAGCAGATGTATTTCAGTGAGCTATACCTGGTCTAAGTTCACGATCTGCGAACATAGCAAGCGGGGAATGCACATCTCATGATGTTCTGAATTAAACACTATTAACAACCTACACAGGCTGCGAGGCTAAGTTACTGAACACAGGATATCTTGTCAGTAATGAGACGTGGATGAGACTTGCCATTGCGTAGTAACTCACCTCTTCCAAGCACAAGCTGGATGCTGACTATATGGTAAGACAGAAATCTGTCCAGGACGAGTATCCGGCTTGCGGAGAAGGCACGGTGTAAGTAGCCGAGCCTTGCGACATGACCCTGCACTTCTGCACCTCACGGTCGCCGTCATCGCTGTGCCTGCTCATTGGCCAGTGGCTGTTGCTCCCATTCTCCCAAGCCATGCACGTGAACCGCGAGGCGCACTTACAAAATCTTGAATAACAGCGCCGCAAACAACCTATCGGATGCGCTTACAGCGATCGAGCGTTCGATTGTCTGTCACTCGAGCAGCCATGCTCAATGCTCATCTATGGTCGCCTATAGACTTGTACTCTACTCAAGTTGTAAGATGGCTTGCTTCACTGGAATGACTGTGCCGTTCAACACTGATTTCTACCTGACAACGAATCGTAATCAGTCACAAGCAACACATGTGAGGACGCGTCTGGCTCACCCCGATTTCTGTGAGCCTCCTTCTTAACCAATGATATATGCGCGTAACGTTGATGCCTCTGAACAGAACAGAGACCTAGACGCCGACATTGAACAAAAGACGACCGAGGACGAGGTGGTCGTTGTCAAAGAGGACGCGACCCACGGGCGCTTGAACATCACCGCGCTCGTTGTGTACCGCAAACAGCCGGTCGACGCATTGAGCGATGGCCAGACTGAGCCCAGGCCCGGCCAAGTTTGGGTGAGCAGAGTTGCTGACAGTGCCGACGCCGCTGGCACCTTGTCTCGCCCTCATCCTCAGGTACGTTTACGACGTCCGATAGCCTCTCTGCACGCCTTTGAACGCCCAGTCAATCGCAGAGGGAATGGGCTTGACTACCATCCGCGAAGTCATCGCCGAACTCAACAGACAGGCTGCCGAGCACCAGGCCCATCGTCTTCACCTCATCAAGCAGATCACTTCCGACCCCACCTACCAGGCAAGTCCAGACGTATCTTCTGTGAGTCCAAATCAGTCATAACTAGAAAACCATCCCCACCCAGCATGAAGTAAAGCGTCTTCAAGAACTCTACGGCCGGGACTCCTTCTATGGCGGATCCGATAGCTGGCGCGTCTTCCTCGAGCCACCTTCCGACACCTCATCGCGCTTGGACGGTCCCCAGTTCAGCCCAGATGTTAGTCGCCTCATGAATCAAGTTTACATGAACGAGGCAACTCTCTCGTGTATTCGTGCGCGTATCGAGGCTCTCTCAACCTACCTACTCCCTATATTGCGACTCCCGCCTGAGGTGCTCGTCCAAATTTTCAAAGCGGGCAGTCGCATGCCACAGGATGATCCCATCCTCGGTCCTTCGACTCCACGTCCTTTCCCGCTCGTTGTCGCGGCTGTCTCGCACCAGTGGCGGGACATCGCGATCAACACGCCCGATTTGTGGACGAACATAGCGATCAGGCATCCTCGTCCATACGGGTGGGTTCCTCTATGTCTCGAGCGCTCATGCGGACAACCTATCGACATCACCATCGACTGCCGCTCAAATCTTCTCACAGCTCCCGTCGTCGACCATCTACTCTCCAGGTTCATGCCACACGTTGGGCGATGGCGGCGATTGGCTGTCATGACCTCCGACCCTGCCACGATCAACGCTGTAGGTCATAGGCTCGCCAGTGCATGCGCACCGATCCTTCGACATCTCCAGCTCTCTCTCAGTGGCTCATCCGGCAATCAAGAAGTCATCCTTCCAAAGATACTCCAAGGTGGGGCCGTATCGCTCACTTCCGTACGCTTCGACTCGCTCTCCACCCCGTGGGACTCCCCTCCTTTAATCAACCTCACCACACTCGACCTCCGCTGGCTCTGGCATCAAACCCGACTGCAATATGAGCAGTTTCGTGGCGTTCTTGCCCGGTCACCAAACATCCGTGCCCTCATCCTTCGAGGGACATACATCCACCTCCACGCCGGACGCGCCTATCCTCTTCTGTCAATCCCAACTCTGCGCTACCTCGAGTTGTCGGGTGACCACGTTTGCAGAATGTCCTCCCTGCTGTCGACGCCCGGGCTCCAGGAGCTCACGCTCGCGAACCTTGACGAGACCGAGTTTCGCGAGTTTGTCGCCTCCCTTCCTCTACCAAGCGAAGATGGCAGTGGGGGTCGCTATCCAGCTCTCCAGTCACTTTCGCTCCTTAACGCGTCTATGTGCACGCCCACACGCCGCTTCACACGCGCGCTCCCGACGATCACGCATCTAACCGTGATCAACTCGGCGACGTCAAAGTTCCTGCAGCTATTCAGAAAGGAGCATGCAGACACTGGGGACAATGCGCTGAGCTGGCCGCAATTGCGGAAGCTGACGCTCGTCGATGAGGTCGACTATTTTCTCCTCTACGGGGTCGTGCGAGACCGCGCCGCGGCGGACTCCCCATTCGAGCGCCTTGTGCTCAATGCCCCATTCATACATGACGATAACTTGGTCGCGAGCTTGGAGGAGTTCGTAAACGTGGATATCGTGAAGGATGTCGATCTGGACCACTGATCCAGTTTAGTTAATTGTCGCTGTGATGCGTATTCGATAGTGTAGCGCTACATATGTTTCCTGCTTTGCCATCTAGCATGCTTGTTTCGATAGGGTCATCTATGGAAATGGTGGAGTGCATACATGTACTATATGTGAGCTGGAACAACAAGAACTACGTTCCAAATCCTCTTTACCCTTTGTTTCAAAAAATCTGTGGGCGTAGAGGTGAGTGGGTTGCCCACAATGTTCTGGGGCGTTTTGATTAGTAATACTAATTATCTCTTCATTGACAGTGACTCACGTCGCTCCGGATGCCAGGTTTGCCCTATTCAGAAGAACTCCCGTCGCGTGCGCGCCGACGATCTGCACGTAAGGCAAAAGACGAACCCTCCGGTATGTTTCCCCATATGCACATTGATACGGGGTAATCCCGACATGCTCATGCACGGTGATTGATGTTGACGATCGCAAGAATCTAGACGGCACCGAGATACACGCATAGATAGACAATCAAGCTACAAGCTACAAGCTGCGCTACCCACTCGTCCGCAAACGACGAGCGACGAGCCGCGTCGATGAGCGAAGATGCCATCGAGAATCGAGGATCGGGCACTGAGAATCGAGATAGGCACAACTGCGTCCGTGGAGCTCGACGTCTTGGTCGTCGACGGTCGAACCTAGGATCTGCGCCTTCGGACGTAGCGGCGGTTCTCGTTCTAGCCTATCTGTTTACGATCTACGTGCAATGCGAAACGCTTAAGCTCTCCATACTTCTTGACGATCGTGCGTGCGTATCGTGGTCGCATGCGCGACCGCGGGGGATCTGCGCCGGTGAGCATCTGGGTTTCATTGACCGACGGAGATGCCTGTCGTATTCCCGTTGAGAGCTCTTCCACGGTGGCGAGTGTAGAGATATGGAGACGCGGGAAGTTGACGGGATCGCTCAACCGGAGGGTGGGTGTTGGACTGGTGTGTGTCGTGTGCTCATCTCGTCCCCGACCGACTGCTGGAGCACTACCTGAAATATTCGATGTTCAACATTCGAGGAAACGCTGGCGGTAAGCTCGTTCGTTGTTGGCCCTAAGGCTCCTGTGGCTCTCACACATTGAGCATATGTAGCGTGACTGTTCACGCATCCGGTAAAAGAGAGAGCGTAGAAGTCTTGCTTCGAGCAGTATACACATGAAAGAACTGACATATCGAAGGCGGTGTTTCGGAGTGTCTTTTCTAAACGTGCATTATACCATGTAACGATGCATTTCCAAACAGATATTTATGGGTTGTCATTTTACTGAAACGCTTCCCTCGCAGTTCTCCTCACGCAATATCGGCCCCTTTGAAGTAGTCGCCTATATGCTAATACCGGGTGAGCCACTACTTTATCATCATTACAGGGCGGTTGACTGAGCCAGACAGAGCACTGTAGTAATCAGCAAATACGAGATCTGGGAGGTAATATTGCTTTCGTGCCCATCTTGGCCACTCAGTACTTCAGTGCCATAGATGAGCGTGATTGCTGAACTTGAGCTTGAGGCCTCTGAGGTTATAAATAGGGCGAAGTGTGTCATAGGCGACTGCGATAAAGCAAGCACAGCGATTGCTTCGACTGGCATTCCAGCGAAGCGCCATGTACACGTTGGTTTCGAATCATTAAGCGACTGAGCACGTCGTTGCACTACCGCCACAGCTGAAGTTTGCAACTCTAGCTGCATTGAGTCCGTGGTGGATTTCTTCTCGTATATCACTGAGGCGTCGCATAGTAGAGAGTGTTTGACTGTCACTATATACTTGATCGCTATACTAACGAAAGGCAAGTAGTGTATGAAGCACCCGGAGACTTGGACCGAGTTTGCATGATGGGCGGATGGCGCTACGACGGAGCAGAACCATCACGGAACGTTGGACGCTACTGAGCATTAATCACAACATTTGTCATAACCCTTGGGAAAGCATGAGCTTCAGCCAGTAAGTACACAACCGATGGAGACTACCCCATACATACATTAAGCGAAGCTACTATACACAGGCGAGATATTTTTGTCCGGCAACATGAGCTCTATGATTCATACGGTAGTAATTTAATGCATTGAGACGTACACCCACGAGCAACCAATTCATCATCATACAAGTCCGCGCCACCCGTGGCTGAGGTTACAAGGAAGCCGGATACTATGAGAAGGAAGACGTCCCGAATCGTGCGGCAGCTCTACAGTTCGGATGATTCAGTATAGCAAGACTCGCTGATTCAATCTAGCTTACCTCAGACAGAACGCGCCAGATGCACGACGTACATAGGCTCCTTGTCTCCATCCTCTGGCACTAGCTCATCCAGGCCAACAAAGTACCTCCAATCCTCCGGGTAGAGGTCAATCGCCCTCAAGGTATCGTTCGCAATGTCGACCTCGCCCATCAGCCGTGAAAGCCGTTCGCGTCGCGCATTCACTTCCCTCGGGTGTCCTTCATAGATACCCGTTCCCGTATCAAGAGTATACAGTTCCTCCCCAATGCGCGCGGCGACGTCGCCCACAGTCAAAGGCCGAGTCCCGCGGATCGTAATATGCCAGTCGTCGCGATGCGCTATCGGGTCAGGCACGAAATGCACCACGCACGACATCCTGCCCGACCTAAATGCGGGCGCGCGGAGACAGCCGGACTGGGGCTGTCCAGCAGGGCTGCGCAGCTGGCGGACGTTCCACTCGACGGGGAACCGCGCGAGACACGGAGACAGGTCGGACTCTGGTAGGGACGAAGACGCCGAGGGTGCGGAGGAGTGGCTGGACCTGAGCGAAGACGCGGGTGATAGCATTGGCGTCGTGACAGGCTGCGTCGCAGGCGAGTTCGCGGGTGTAGGAGTATGAGTGGGGGCGTGGAGGGCGGCAGTGTCGTCGTCATCTACACTGCACAGGATGTCAGCGCTAGGAGGACGTTGAGACACCGGGCTTCGGGCATACTTCTCTTCTTCCAGATAGCCAAGAGTGAGCTCGGGTGTACCTGGGAGGGGACAGGTCCCAAGGTGAGGCGTAGGTGGGGGCTCGTAACTGCGTGAGATGGGCACAGTGATATTGACTGGAGAGATGGATTCAGGAAAGTGCTCCCTGACGCTGTCGCTGAAGCTGACCCGGCGCGGTTTGCGGGGGATTGGCAGGCGAGAGGATGCGGCCATGTTCGAGAATGCCGTCAAGGAGAGAGGCGAGGTTGTAGAAGAGCCAGAGATATTTGAGGCTCGAATGCGGTATGCGGAAAGGGGTAGGGCCCACTTCCCCTACTTGTAGTCTTTGAGGAAGCTCCTCTAAATTTGGCGCCGTCAGTACTCGTTTCTTCAGGCTTAGCAATTCCCCCCCCTACCAATGACATAGCTCACCGAGTCTCGGCTCTGAAACGCGGTGCCGTGACATGCGCAGTCCCGAAAATATAAATTGTGGTTGGCCTGGTATCGCACCCAGAGCCGCATCCGAAGAAGGCAAGTTACGACCTCACCCTTGCGCCGCGTTTGCCAGGATTGGTACTTGGCGTCCGGGAGCAGCGCAGAGCTACGTGCACGTACGACAGAGAGCGCGCTGGACACGCACGCATCCTTCGGACAGCAGTGTTCATAGGGTACTAGGGAGCATTGGTGGTGTAGAAGAGCAGACCGCATACGGTGAACGAAACGCGGTGATGCCCGAGACAATCATTTTAAAGCATGAACGAACAGATGATCGCCCTAGTGCAATAACGGGAGTGTTCAGTATACAAGGTTATATAGTCCGAGGAGATAGAGGTGATGGAGCAGTGTGAGTTGATTCTCTTGCGTTACTGCGAGCAGACCATACAATTCCGTAGTTTTTCAGATCTCGTGCAACGGTGTGAATGCTTTGTGGTTGAAGGAGAGCCGATGTCAGTCACAGTGGTTCAGAAGACATGCAGACAAAGGGAAGACACGACACGAATGTCATTCGATTGAAACGTACATGGACGGGTTGGTATTGTCGCATTAGAGCATATGGACATGCATAATAGGCAACTCGGACATTGGCACTTGACTATCTGTGCATATGGGAGTCAGCCTGCTTCTGCACATGTGTACAGCAATTGGACTAGATATCACGTGCTCAGTGGAGTAGGCCATGCAGGCGGGAAACGAGAGGGTAAAGCAATGGGTAGTTCGCTGTTGGCAAGTAATGTTATACAAGACAACGCTGCGACTACAAGGTCCTCTTCGAGCAACATATTGCCCTCAAGAATGTTAGACAGATTACTAGGCGGGGGGAGGATGCTGGGCCTCGACATCCTCCAGAAAGGAGCTTGGAAGGAGCAAGCTGCACATGAGTGATTCTCCGATGGGTCGGGGATCGTGCGAGTAACAGGCACGGCCTGCCAGATGAGGACAAAGCGGTCGTCTAATGTGGTTTGATGGCAATGAGGACGGGATGCCGTATGCAGCACACCGCCGCGGGTCACGTTTCGACGTTCAGTGGCGAGGTCGCGACCCGCGATGCGCAAAAGTCTTAGCCCCCACACCCCACCGACGGCACTACTAGTGTGACAGATGGGATGACTGAACTCGGGTGGCGTATGCTGCCTATATCTGGCAAGCGTAGAGAGGTCTGGTCTCACGTGTTTCAAAGTAACGACGTGCGGAAGTCGTAGCGAGAGTTGCAAACCAAAAAACAAACGTACCTCAGAATCAGCGACATGGAAATGCCGATTGGTCCATCGGAGACTGGGACAAGTTCAGGACCGTGTGCATAGACTACAGGAACGTGCCACATTCGCCAATTCGCCAGAAAGGTGTACGGTCCAGCCACAACGCATAGCTGAAACGGTGAGATCTGATGTGTAGCAGATAGGCTTAGCACATAACACTAAGAGCTGTCAAGGACGCGATACGCACCAGACTACGTCCTGCGAGGTGGAGGCGTACATCATGCGCGCAGCCGGGCGCATTGACGCTGTAAGAAGAGCTTGGACATGGCTTGTCGAGTCAACGCCAATTGCTAATGGTGCCCTGTCGACATCATGTTGTCTGATGAGAAACAGTTTGGTGTTCGTTGCGACGATAACTGTGCGTGCAAGGGGTATGAATCCGGATGACCTTGTCTCATAGAGATCTCAGTGTGGACGAGAGGGCCGTTCCTAGAAAATATGTCATCTCCACCAGATCACCGTGAAAGAGCAACATGATGCACAATTAGGGTGACGCATACGTGTTTGGCGATCGCTGAAAGGACAAGTCAGTAAAGTGAAGATTGATTCGTAGACCTAGATGTCGCAGTAGGAGTAGAGCGCAAGTTCGCATATTCGCACACGTACCAGACGAAAGCAGCTCAGTCGTTACCACAGGTATTCCTATAAGTCGATACGTTGAATCATGCGGCGTCAAAATGATCGACTGTACAACATCCTCTTCTATAGTCATCAGATCTCCTCCTCATTGACAACGCGGAGAATAGGCTGATATGCGTGTGAACAAGCCCAAGCAGCGCTGCGCAGGGGTCATCATTCCAAACTTCCGAGACACTTTGACACCGTACGTGGCCCGCTCAAGACAACCCCGTAGCACATCCCAAAGCGCACGATAGGCGGGTCGTTCGTGGGTCAGGATGTGTTGTTGGACTCGACGCCCGACATGCGATGATTGTGGGGAGTACACGAGCCGTGCTGGCATTGCCGGCTGTCGCGGGAGATGGCAGATACTGTCGCAGATGCGGAGCGCTTTGCGCGAAGGTCGCGGCCTGAGTACCATGCGGTCAAGATCCCCACGAAGGAGCTGAATTTTGAGATGAATGAGATATCACAGTATGCGACGACTCGAACTAGCCGACGGCGGGAAAGGCAGGTGTGGGTGAGCATCGATGGCAACGGAGATCCTGTCTTGTGGAAGCGGTCGAGAAAGGCCGGATAAGAAATTTGAGAGGTAGTGAGAGACGGCAAAAATCGTGTCTCAATGGCCTTGCTGGTCGGCTGGAGCGAGGCAACGGTTGTCGATGCATCGCCACAGTGAGCGCCCATGTTGAATGTCAGGAAGGAAACACTAGTCTTGTTCAGAACCAGAGAAATAACAAGCCATCACGGCGTTTTCTGAAAGCAAAGACCTTGGATGAACATCATACAGTACATTGTCATCGGCATCGGGAGATCAACGGGGCAAGGGGTTGCCACAGTATGCAAGGGGGGTCATGATCGTGACGGATGGGTGTGGGAGTGATAAGAAGCTCACATACGATTATCCGCTTTGTCGAGCTTAAGCAGTAAAATGGAGCGCAGTACACACCTGGCGTATATAGATTCCTGAGAACGCCGCTTCGAGATCTAGATTCTCGTTGGGGGCCCTTGGGATCATAACATGGCAGCTGCCTTGAGCTGGCCTTGAGACCACGATGTAGCGGCAAAACCACGGCAGATACCTATGAGAGAGAGAGAGACGACAGCATCCATAAGCACGATAGCTGTCGGTATGTTTTTCCATATCTGGTTGACGGTGGTGCGGATGAGGTTCAGAACGGTCGGGAGACGACCATCTTGCAGGGTGAGACGGGAGAGATATAGACGGTAGAGGTGTATCTATAGGCTACAATGAGTCGATGTACCATGTAAGACATGACAGACAAATGAGCGCGTCGTGGGCGAAATCGAGGGCGAAGGCGTCCTTCGAGTTGCAGTGAATGCCAACAGTACGTACAGTCACGAGTTGGTGGACCGTGGACTTGGAGTTCGAGACAACAGGCGCTCAGTACAAACGCCGCGTCGATCGGAGTCCTGTATAAGAAGTTCAAGTCCCGCGACAGATTCTTGTTACGCGGGCTGTCTTAGTCATAAGCCTGAGCGTAGGTTTGCACACTAGTGTCATACACAGCATCTCCGCCGCCGCGACTAGTACGTTTTCGTTACTACATACGCTGATTCACGGATCCCGAATCCTCATTTCATCAGCACACTCATCTCCCGCAGCTCCCCCATAACAGACATATTCCCGTCGGCATTGACATGATATTTTTCCGGCATAGGAGGCCTAAGGTCAAGACGGCAAGACCCCAAATATGTCAGTCGAGTAGAGGAGGGCGCGACTATAGATGATCCAGTGTCCGAGTCGCCCCAGCGAACGGCAACACAAGGCGCATACCTCGTCGACAGGTCCTTCTCTAGGAACAGAAGCGCCTCTATATGGATAGAGGTGGAAGGTGCTGTCTCCATGAAGACCCGGAGCATGTACGTCGATCCTGAGGTAGGGTGAGTGATATCGATACTGTCGTGCGTCTCACCATGGCACCGGCATGCGGGCGTGGGGATAGTGACCGGCTGCTCGAACTCAGCAACGAGATACTGCGCGTAGAGACCTTCCTCCGAGCATATTGCAGGACCGTAGGCTTCGATTGAAGGGGCTAACACTGGTCGAGTCAAGCTGCACGGAGCCCACCGGTAGTCCGGGAGGCTTAGTCGTGGTGTTGTGCCAAACGGAAGGCTTTTTGAGACTTCACGCATCTGCATCAGGCCTTCCTTCATGCGCCTCTCTGCTGCATTAGGACCGGAGATAGAGAGTAGCTTCTCCACGTTCAGAGGTAGTAGGCTGGAGATTGCTATGAGCTCATCCTCTGCTTTGGTCGTCGAGCGCAGACGGAGCAGCCCGATGACCTCACTCAAAGGCAATTTGCTGATCTCGCGCTCTCTAAGCCAATGACGAATCGGGAAGAGAGGAAGGTGCGCGCAGACGTTGTGAGAGAGCCACTCGAGTGGGTCGCTACGGGGCTGATCCTGCGAGTCGCTCCCGTGAGCGGGAGGCCTCAGCCCATCGCTACGGCGCTGATCCTGCGAGTCGCTCTCGTGAGCGGGAGGCCTCAGCCCCAATTGCTCTTCGACGTCTACAAGTCCATCGATGAACTCGAAGTACAGTTCGCGCGCCAGAATGCCCTCTTGCAACGTCCACACTCGCCTAACCCAACCGGATGTCTCGATGTGGAAGAGATTCTCCTCCCATGGTTTGAACTCAGAGCATCGGGAACGAATGCATGCGTCGATGACGAGCACTTTCGCTGCGTCCCTGTATGTGTTCCCCATGAGCTTGATAGCACGCTTTCGTAGGTCCTTGACATCCGGAACACAGAGAGAGTCCATCCAGAACGCGCCATCCGACTCGGGGAACAGCCGCTTTGCGAGCCCAGATATGCGCGAGATTTGACAGGTCGGGAGCCCGACTTCTGTTGTGCTCCCAAGACCGTCGGCCCAGACGTGCGAGATTGCGACATAGGTATTGTCTGCAGCGGGCT
This sequence comes from Lignosus rhinocerotis TM02, assembly GCA_000743315.1. Classification (NCBI taxonomy): domain Eukaryota; kingdom Fungi; phylum Basidiomycota; class Agaricomycetes; order Polyporales; family Polyporaceae; genus Lignosus; species Lignosus rhinocerus. The sequence continues at coordinate 16,895 of AXZM01000871.1, forward strand.
GGACATGTAGATGTCTTCCATCGTAGACAACGGCGGGAACGATCCCTTCTGAGAGGAGCCGCGTGACATCCCCAAGCGGTGGCTTGGTATACTCGCAGCTGCATGAGAGATCGACATGTTTCGGGACGTAGGCAGCGGTGTCGGTGATATTGTAGAAGACGCAGGCAGACTCGGTGCATTTCCGGTGTTCATCAGGATCATTCCGAATGAAGGGCGGAAGTCTGATGAGGTGGGAGAGACGAGGGATACCCCAGATCTGCATGAACTCCAGTGAGATCAGGTTCCTACACCAGCCTGCGCGGTACATTCTCTCCCGACAGGACGCGATACTGCAAGTATAGAACAGTCGCTGTTTGTCCAGGACGGTGCCCAGAAGGACATCCATTTCAGGGAGTGACTTCCACAGACAGTGCGCAATTCGACAGAGAGGGACGACCGTGAGAGTCACTGCGCACACAACATCCGCGATTTCGTCCGTGCAGAATCCGGCTCGATAGAGCACACTCGCGCGCTTCCAGATTTCTTCATCGAGTGCGTGTAAGGCTCTTTGTAAGAGCCGCGCTACCCCTCGTCCACGTTCTAGACGTGTGCTCTCGTCGGCCGCGCACAGGTAAGAATGCGTGGAGTGGTGCCAGTTGACTAAGAACCGAAGGATGCGGGTACCTGACAGGACCTTGTCGCTAGATCCGGGGACATCAACAAGAAAAAGAGTCTCCGGGATTCGCGTGTGCGTCACGGCTTCGAGCAGGCCAAACGTCATCACGCTCACCCAAAGCGCAGCATCGTCGCGCAGGCTCTGAAAAGCGCCATCTCGGCGAATTTTGACATAGTATGACAGGCTGGTGGAAAATGGGTAATCGTCGTGAGGACCGCCAAAGCAGGGAATATCTGCTGGGACTCCAAAGGAAGACTCGTGCTGGTGTACATGGGTGGACTCGGGATCAGCAAGAAAGTCGGGGCCTATGATGGGAGTCGTGTACTGCGACGACTCTTCTGCACAAGGCATGAATGGAGACGATCAGATGAATGCGAGCATATACTGACTGGGAAGCGACTCGGGCGTTAGGGTACACAACTCGTCAAGGGACACCCGAGACCACGGCATAGGCGACCAGTTCGCTCCACACGTCCGATGAAAGCATTCACCAATCCAGAAAAACCTGATGACGTCCAGGAATAATGCCTGATATAGGTCTGCATCTGGTGGACCGTTCTTCGGGGCTCTGTCTCGTGGAAGGCATGCGACATGATGGGCCCTGGGCACGGTGATAGCGATGATGCCGGAGAGAATGAAGTCAACGACAGACGTGGTTGAGAACGTTGCCCGTATCTTTTCGGGTGGGGGATCGTGAACGTCTGCGGTTGAATATCTGTCGGCGAGGAGATTGACTAGTATGCCAAAAGGGATCGGGAGCTTTGACGGTCCCCCATTGATCAGTTCCCTTGACACAGAACATTTCAGAGATGGGAGGGGGTATTTCCACCGGAGAATGCGGATGCAGCCTATGTAGAGGACATATGGGATATCTAATCGGCTAGTAGTGACTTCGATGGTACTGGAGGATGGCGGCCTAATGAGCGGAGCCCATGATAGACAAACAATGCTGGTAAGATCCAGGGACGCTGAGGGCCTTCTAGGTCATGGTATTCACTGAGCGGTCTTGAAGACGATTTCGTTTATACTCACTTCGTGTATTCAGGAATCGGATTGATCTCTGCGCAGAGCACATGCTAAATGATATGCCAGACGACAGGTACAAGGTACAAATCTATTAGCACATATTGATTGATCGGTTGAAGGACAGCATACCATCGTGTCAGCCAAAGAGCAAGGGTTAATAGAACAGTGCAGTGCTGAGATATGGGAGGCATGAGGCGAAGCTTGGACCATTTAGCTATCTTTGGGTCCCACGCTATATATGTTGTCGAAGCGTCATTTGCAGCACCAAAGCGCCAGGTACAAATACTGAACACGATTATGTGCTAGAGGCATGTGTGCGCTGGGGGGTCCTTATTTGTTTCGCATTTACATGATTTTTCATTCACTCCGTGCTATTACAAATGCGTGACACATACACAGGGCGTAAGGCCGTCGTCATGAAGTCAGTCGTGCGTGTCGTAAACAATCGCGAATAAATGCGAACATGAATGGATCTCAAGGGGGTCGTTATTCACCTACAGAGGCTGGTGCTACATCGAGGCCGCCACCGCGTCCGCAACATGTGCGAGAAACTATGATTTGGACAACCGCCTATCACTTACCAGGCTAGATCCGAGAGGCTCTACAAACCATGTGTCAGACTCGGAGAGTGATACCATCGGTCAGGCTTCTATATGCGAGAGCGTATGGTGGCGAAGCATTTTATCAGTCTACTCCCGCCACAGAGAGTGTACCCACTTACGGGTCGGTTTGTCAAATCACGCATATTCAAACATGACTCGATATACGACTTCTCCATCGCGCAGCGTCTCCTCCTTCAGTCCTCTGAACCACAGGCTAGACCCATTATCTATGTGATACAAGTCCACATTCCGTATCTTGTCGTCATAATACGGCGTGTTTGTATACCCGCTTTTCGCGCGCAACTGCTGCGCAAAGGTTGCTTTCGCAAAGCACGGGTGATCTGTGTAGAGGTCCTTGCACACGGTCCGTCGATAGAGCTCAACGCTGATCGCGCGCAGGACATCCTCGATCACGAGGTGATTTCCACATGGGGTCACAGTCGTGAACCAGGAGAGTTCAGTGTGACTGCACGGGAGGAAGGCGAGCCTCATGGACGGTCTGGAGCGGTCAGATGGAAATACAGGCTCGAAAAAGCGCGGTTCATGCTGTGGGTCATAGAAGGGACTGGCGTGTCGGCGCGTATCCCAGAGATGTTCTGGAAAGGAAACAAGATAGTCGTGTAGCAATGTGTCGAATCTAGTAGTGGGAACATGGGCGGTAGGGGATGTGGCGGGCGTAGTGTATGTGGCTGGTGCAGCTGACCGTGTTGGCTTGGGCGGGGGCGGAGGAGGTTCTGGAGATGCATCGCGAGTATGGGGAGCATCGGGATTGTAAGTAAATACAGTCGGCTCATCAGCGAAGTGGACCCTTCGACGCTTGCGCTTGGCTTTGTGAAGATCGGCGTGTGGGTCACTGTAACGGCGCGCTCTGACAGGAGGTTGGGTAATCTTCTTAGAAGGCTCTGGTACGTTGATGAGCGTATATGTATATGGACCATGCGGGAGGGGGATGACAGAAGGTTTGGGGGCGGGTGGCGGGTCGAGTCTCTTCAGTTGGTAATATGTCACTTCAATCCTAGTGTAGTCTCGACGAGAGGGGTGATTGGTAGAGTCGCGGAAAGGAGCGCGGTGTTGGTCCACAGTGAAAGCCATTAGCGGGTACAAATCAAGTGAGCTGCTCCGGAAATTGACGGCATATTTGAAGGTCGATCCTGCGAGAGATATAGCGTTGCTGTGGGTGTTTTTCAGCCAAATGTCTGGGGAGGTTCATTACATCTTGAATGATAAGCGAGAACGGAGATGTAGAGAGTGTGTCGAGTGTCCTAACCAAGATAGCGAACGTCGCGAAACAAGTTGAAGGATAATCTCCATACTAGTATGCACAGAGTATGATGGGAAGGACGACCCCACCAGCAGGTAAGTGTTGTCAAGTCCCGAAGCGTGGGTTATGGTGGCGTAGACAGAAAGATAGATTCTGACCTACTTCACTTTGGTCTCTATCACAAAGGGACGGATAGGAAGAAAGGACAATGACAAAGTGTGAGTCTTGACGTTCCGGGAATGTTGATACGAACCATTAGATTGAGTGGAAGACCCTCAACAAGTGTCTCGTTCTTCTCATTGGTCGCTGCTTTGACAGACACAATAGTTGGAATGGAGAGGGCGATGACGACGAAACAAACGCACTCATCCCACAAGGAGATGAAACACCGCGATAGCAGACGACGCAGCGTGTTACAGCAGCTTGTGTGCTGTGGCGTCGGACGAAAGGAAGAATCCAAGCAGAATTGACCCCTCTAACTTCATGCCTTACTGTCTCTTAACATTGTTATGAATAGATCGCTGTCCAGAGGTCTGAGCAGGGCTAATTTTCACTACGAAAGGATGCGCCACGTACAGCTAGTGAGGGAGCTCGTGTTCGCTGACATGCCAAACAGTCTCCGGCTACGAAGCTTTGAGAGTAGCGTGACCATTCCTTTGGAGACCATCCAGAGAGCGTAGCATCCTGATAGAAAGGTGGCGAGAGTGTCCTGAGACCATTAGTTGGTTGTAATGTTTGTGACTTGGTATAATGTCGAAAGTGAAACCGGATTCTAGAGCAAGTTTGCAGTCAAAGTAGCAAGCATGCCAAGGGGAGTGCGCAAGGAGTAGGGCCGTGGGAAGATCACTGGTCACTATGATCTCCCATGGTGAAAAACACTGCGATGGCTCTTCGTCTACCTCCGCCACTGCCTCTTCTCTTGCCTGACATGGTCAAGACGCTTGTGTTCGAACATCTCCTTCGTCCTTGAGGTCCTACTCGTCTGGCTAATCCCTTGTTCGATCAAGGCCATATTGACACGCATGTTCTCCCTTATTCCTCCGCTTCGTGACGATCTCCCTGTGAGATTGGTTCCTGAACTTTGCTCCCGTACCTGCTACACACCGAATACACTTTCTCTGCTCCATGCATCTCTTGGGGCTACGTATCTACTCAGGAGATAACTTCGCTGTGAACTGGAGCCACGTCATGGTCGACGAGACCCTGTACAGCCAGTACGTTGACCTTGAGCAAGACCTCGAGCAGCAGTTGTTGAGCACGAAGTAAGTGTTGTAACTACGTGCTTTCAACACGTTGAACCAACTGGTGTGCGTTGGAGTGGACGGAAGACTACTCTGGCGCAAACCCTATGTTGACTCGTCTATGCCTCCTTCGTGTCGAACCCAGGATTCCCACTCAGTGGTGTTGTTGCTTCATACCAGAACACTCGAGACATATACATTCAAGCAGCTACGTCTGTGACCACCTAACGCACCACGATCAACTACCAGCTCCTGGCATGTTACGTTCCAAAAACGATTCGGACTCCTCTCCCCATTTCAACAGCATAATGATTCTCTCATGCATCGACCCGTTTCAGAGGTTGCTCAGAAGCTGTCCACCACCCTCATGCTTACGCCAATGTCGCTCCTTCCGTCATTCCTCATTAATCCTGATGCCTCCACTCACGCATTCCTAATGTGCGCATGCGCAGTCGCCGTGCCTGGCCCTTTGCGCAATGCTTCTCGCCCTCTTCATTTATCGTAACCCGACCCATCTCCCGAGCCCACATCGGTATCTGGGGATCAAATGACCTAGGTACCTCGGAACGTACAAATCTCTCTCCCCACTTCGCGCGGCGCACCCCCGACTCCCCGCGATCGCTGGAAGTGTCCGTACTGTCCTGACATCCAGTACAGCATCACGACACACAGACGCCCAAATGGGGTTGCGTTATGGTGGGCTGTGGCGTACTCGTCGTGGACGCCACCGCGCGGCTCGGCGTCTAGGCCGTTGTCATGATCGGAGGATGCAGGAAAGTCTCCACTAGTTGGAGGAATGCGCTCGGTCGCCACAACGCGCAAGAAGCGGAAGTGTTTTGGAGATGCGCGCGCGTGGCACTAGTTGGGGAACATGATGGACGACTGGCAGCATAGCTGAGGGTAGTCCCAACTTGAGACATCTACAGACATGTCTGTCTTGTATCCAATCCGCCTTTTGTCCATGGCTGAATCTAAGTCCCTCTTTACGCCACACTCAGGAACATCACGGACCTGTTTAGCTTTCCTGTGACATCCATCATGCTCGAGCTGATAGGACATGTCAGGCTTCTGGTCCTTGTCCCACCCGTTGAAAGTATTGTGACCTCATGGAAATACCGATCCTCATCACTTCATCGCTTGGTCGACAATTCGGTAACTATACAGATCCTCATCACTGCATTGCTTGGTCGACAATTCGGTAACTCCTGAACTGAATGGTCTGTTGTGGCTCATGGCGAGAAGGCATTTTCGCTCTTCTAGCATACACCCCCGACCCTTTCAGCTCTCCCCTCAGATGATACGAGACAATCATCGGTGGTAACGGGGCGATAAACATGTTATGTCAACAACACATCCATCTCGCACAATTCGCCCATAACAACCAGATGCTCATTGTTGAATCGTTTCTCGTGTAATGGCATCCGGTCAAGTCCCCCAGCCCCGACGTATTCCAGCCGCAGAGGGGCGCACTCACCCTTGGCCGGTCCAGTTCCGCTCCGACGAGCAGCGACACAGGGAGCTGTCCCCGTTGACAATTGCTTGTCCAGGAATAGAAGAACGTCGAACGAGACAGAGGAGGAGAATTCCAGGCCAACACTGACGTTCAACAGGTACGTCGATGCAGAAGCAGGGTGGGTGATGATGGTGGTGAACTCGTCATCCAGGTCCCTCACCCGCAGACGGTCCTCGGGAATGGAGACAGGCTCTTCGAAGGCGGCCACTAGATACTGCCCTAAGAGACCATCCTCTGTGCATATCGCAGTATCTCCCCCTTCCGCGTCAGCAGTCTCGGCCGCTGTGGCCAAGCTGCGCGGGGCCCATGAGAAACCGGGGAGTCTCATGCGAGGCGTGGAATGCATCGGGAGTCGCTTGGACACCTCCCGCACTTGAATGAGACACTCCTGCACCCGTCTTTCCGCTGTGTCCGGGCCTGTAATAGAGAGCAGCGCATCGACGTTGAGCGGGAGCAGACTCGAGATCGCGATGGTTTCATCCTCCGCTTTCGTTGTCGAGCGCAGACGGAGGAGCCTGATGACCTCTCCCAGAGGTAGTTTCTCGCTCGTTCTGGAGTCTGGGAAGTTGTAGCGCACCGAGACGAGCGGAAGGTGAGAGCAGGCTTGGTGAGAGACATGGAGCAACACGAGCGGGTCGTCCTCGTCGTCAACTTCGGCATCCGTACGTGAGGAACTTTTCAGCCCCATCAACATCTCGACGTCCACCGGTCCGTCCATGAACTCGAAGTAGAGCTCGCGAGCCAAGACACCCTCCTGTAGCGTCCACACTCGGCGGACCCACCCAGACATCTCGATGAAGAACAGATTCTCCTCCAAGTCTTTGGACTCCGAGCACTGCGTGCGAATGCACTCGTCAATCACGAGAACCTTTGCCGCATCCCTGTACGTGTTGCCCATAAGCTTGATTGCCCGTTTCCGTAGATCCTTGACATCCGGAACGCAGAGTGAGTCCATCCAGAACGCACCGATGGACTCAGGGTCGAGCTGCCTTACAAGACTGGAGATACGAGCGATCTGGCAAGTTGGAAGCCCGATCTCCGTCGTGCTCCCCAATCCGTCGGCCCAGACGTGCGAGATCGCGACATACGTGTTATCTTCTGCGGGCTGAACATGGAGTTGTGTTCCATCGTAGACAACGGCTGGAACGACTCCGTCTGAGAGCAACTGCACAACGTCGTTGAAGGGCGGTTTGGTGTACTCGCATTTACACGAGGGATCAACGTGTCGCGGGACATATGCATCGGTGTCGGTGACGGTGTAGAACACGCACGCGGACTCCGTACATGCCCGATGCTCGTCCGGTTCGTTCCTGATGAAGGGTGGAAGTTGGATGAGGTGTGAGATGCGAGGGATGCCCCAGAAAAACACGAATTCCTCCGTTACCATGTTCCGACACCATCCCGCCTGATACATCCTTTTCCGGCAGGACGCGACAACGGCGGTGTAGAAGGTCCGCTGCTTATCCTCGACGCTCTCCAGGACTTCTTCCATCTCCGGCAGCATATCCCAAACATGGCACGCGATCTGACAGAGAGGGACGACGGCTAGCGCGACCGCACAGCCGACATCCGTGACCTCCTCTGTGCTGAATCCCGCGCGGTAGAACATACTCCCATTCTTCCATTGCTCTTCGTCGAGCGCATGCAATGCTCTCTGCAGGAGGTGCGCTACCTCTCGTCCATGTTCGAGACTGGAGTGCTCGTCAATGTCATGCAAGTAGTCGTGCATCCGACGGTGCCACGCAGTCAAGAATCGCAGGATGCGAGCACCGGAAAGAACAGAGACCCCATCGCCATCGTTGGGAACGAGGAACATTGACTCCGGGATACGCGTGCGGGTCACGGCTTCGAGCAGACCAAAAGTCATCGCGCTCACCCAGAGCCCAGCATCGTCGCGGAGACTTTGAGCGATGCCATTGCGCCGAATCTTGGTGTAGCTAGATAGGGTAGGACAGAAAGGGTGGTCGTCGTGGGGAGCGCCGAACCAGGGGATATCTATTGGGACCCCGAACCCAAGTCCGTGGCGACGTGCGCAGGGGCAGTCCATGGAGGCCAGATAGTGGAAGTCCAGGGTGGGTGGTGTATATTTTGTTGGCTCTAAGCGTGTACATTGTGAGCACTTATGAACCGAAGACGATTGTACTCGAACACTGACGAGGTATTGAGTCCGACGTGGCCAACTCTCGTAAAGAGGCTTTGGACCACGGCATGGGGGACCAGTCTGCGGCACCCGCCCTGCGGTAGACGGTTTCATACAGCCAGAGCAGTGTGATAGTGTCCAGGAAAAGGGCCTGATACAGATCCGATTTTGGCACATCGTCCTGCGCCTCTTTAAGGCGACATGCAACATGACACCCCTGGGCCATGCCAGTGATAGCGAGGATGCCTGAGAGAATGAAGTCAATGACGGAGTGGCGATCGAAGGTGTCGCGCAGTCCTTCGGGTGGGGCTTCGTTGATATCCGAAGGTGCATATCTGTTGGCCAGCAGATTGACCAATGTGCCAAAGGGAATTGAAAAACGCGATAGGTGGCTGTGGAGAAGCTCCCCCGGCAGAGTGCAGGTCACAGATGAGGGCGGATTCTCCGTCCTGAGGTACTGGATACATTGTTCGTAGAGGAGATAGTGGATATCATGAGGGCAGGTAGAGAGGTCGATAGTGCCGCTGGAGTCATCCAGCATCCCAGTCCATGATAGACATATGATAGGCATCGAATCCGAACGCTCTGGGGACCTGGTGTCGACAAGGTAGGAAACACCGATGGTTTTTGAACAAGCTTGTGAGAGCGTACCTCAGAGATCCTAGCGCGTTATGCGTCTCTCCACAGAGGAAGTGCTGATACGGTCGGATACAAATTCTGTCAAGATGGATATGAAGCATAGGCCGCAATGAAACACACCATCTTCTACACACCGACGGATAATGAGGCGGTCAAGACGAGTCTGACTCTTTGGACTAGGGAGGCGGGGATGAGGACAAGTAAGACGAAGACGAGAACGATGCTGCGGAGGGAGACCTCGGAGAAGAAGAACAGGGATTCGAACTACAGCTAAGGGCGGTGATGGTATCGCCGAATCGCGAATCTTCTGCGGTTGGGAGTCCCACGCTAAGTTTGTCGCGGTGTAGAATATAACGAGAACAAACTACTCGTAAGGTACACGACAATGAAAGCCAACATGGAGGGATCACAGAAGGATATGAGCACAATGAACGTAGATGACAGGGAGCACGGTAGTCACCATAGACATTAACGGGAAGTAAGGGCACCCGAAGCATCGTTGTTCACATAGCACATGAGCCACATAAAGCAATAAGGTTCAGAAGTAGGAAGGTTTGCAGTCATAATCCACGAAGTCAGGGGCACTGTCGAGCCGGTATGGCGCGACCACCGAAGGTCGTTCAGGTCACCCGAGCAGTGCCTCAATCCGGCAGCAAGCGAGATTACAGACGTCGTAGGACAGCCATGCTTAGTGTGGGGCAGCAAGGAAAAGCAAGGCAAAACACAAGAAGCAGCTTGAGGGAGAAGAACAGGCGGATAATGCGCCCGCAGCGTTCCTGACACCGAACTATAGAGAAGCAGATTACCGCACATGAAAATCTGCCCTCTGACTGGCACATGAATGAACAGCCAAGGCACTGGAACAGACTCGGGGAAACAGTCAGGATTGCACAGCGGGGCGCTGACCAGCTAGGGTTATGACAAAATCTGCGTGTGAGCATGGGGGCGCTGTCCAGCTAGGGTTATCACAAAATCTGCGTGTGAGCATGGGGACCTCGGCCAAACGCGTACCTGGGCCGTTTTTTGACCTCACATAGCGTCCCGTGACTCTACGCGCCAGAACGTCGGGACATATTCGAAGATGAACGAACGAGAGAGATCATGTCAACGAGCATGGACAGGCTATGGTGACGTTTCCCTGTAAATGGGACAACCGCACTTTGAACTCGCCGGAAGGAAATGACACAGCGACGATCAGACCTGTACACAATGTCAGAGACCCTAGGAGCCGCCCAAAAGACAAAAGTTGCCCTGGTGTTAGTAATGCTTGCATGAACAGACGAACGCACCTCCAATCTTTCATGCGCTGCAGGCAGGGCAGAATACCCCTGAATGCAAGATCTAGAGGAACATTGCGGGTCTGTGACGGCGCAGCCCGTGCAGATGCAGGAGATGGAGGAGCAGGCAGGGAAGTAACCACAGAAAGGGAAGTCGAGGAATCGGGCGTCTTTCAGTCCAACTTCCAGTCCGACTGTACCCACCTAGGGCCATACCCACATCCCAGTGCTTGAGAGCCCGGTTGTAGCAGTATACCGGAGAACTGTCAAAACCAATAAGAAAGAAAAAGAACAAGAAGAACTAGAGCGAACTGCTCGGAGCATGCGGTCAGTATGTATAGGAGCAGACACTCACCCGGTATCGCGGGTTTGGCGTGACCTCGGAAGCTCATACCAATACCATCGCAACATGAGTCTCGCAGTAGTTACCCATCGCTAAGAGGTACTATCATGTTTGGTTTGCATTTATGCCAGCCCATACCATCCTCGTCATAGTGCAAGTCCAGCCCATACCATACTCGTCATAGCGCAAGTGCAGTAGACGTACAATGATACCCGGATAGCAAGCGTATCCCAGTCCAAGTAGAGCCTCAAGTACAAGTAATCCAGCCAGCACTACATATCACAGGACATGCAGAACAGACATCGAAAAGACAGAGACATTGCAAGCAGAGATGAGATGGGGAGGGGGGGCGGACGTGCGGAGGAGCCGCAGCGGCGCAGCATGACGGTGGTGGTTGGGAAACAAGAGACAAGCGTCTAACTTACAGTCGCCTTAGCGGAGCAAACAAGAACGCTTCAAGCCGCCACGGGACAAAAGGCGTGTTACTGAGTACGTAGCACAGTAGCGAGTACATGGAGGACCCGGACTCTATGTACATGGGTGTACACATGTATGTATGTTGTGTATGTATGTGGTGTAGGATAGCTGTATATATGGCAAGAGAACATGGCTGCGACAGCGCGACGATTGCATTACTAGTCAGAGTAGTACTGTACCCTGAAATGAGAGAGTGTCGTGGGCAGTTTACAATAGCATCAAATAGATAAGACGAATGCATTACTAGTCAGAGGTCCGACGATCAGTAGTACTGTACACTGAAATGAGCGAGTGTCGTGGGCAGCTTACAATAGCATCAAATAGATATGGGGCGTGCGCTGGAGGATTATAAGAGGCAGGGGGTCAAAAGTCAATCCGGGCGATAGTGAGGTCCAATAGTGGGTCTAATACGCCACATGTGGCGGCGTTGTTAAATACAACCAGTCATAGATTCATAGGCTGCTTCAAATCCTGTAAGACAGTCAGTTTAGCACAGCCTCGAAGCCATTGGGCGCGATACTCACCATGCGATGCTGACCACCCAACTATGCACCAGACGTACACACAACCAGTCAGCTTAATCCCAAAAGACACTGGAGGAAATACTAACGCAGGGTTCTGGGATGTCTATATAGTCATACATGTCCAAGGGATGAGTCTCTGGGGGATGTTGAGAACGCAAATGTGGCTTCCCGGATGGTTCAGCGCCACTATCTTCAGTACTGGTGCTCGCGCTCTCTATCGCGTTCCCTGGCCCCTCGTTCGGGTGGTTCCGGCGATACTTGTCCTTCATCCTGTTGCTGAACTCGTGCGTCCTTTGTGCATGATCGTACATCTTGTACCTATGACGGCAACCAGATCGGTCAGCTATCCAAGCGAAGGTGCAGCAATCACGCGTGACGCACGTCAACTCCTGGAGGAATTTGCCAAGGGGTTGGTGCGGTTCGAGACCTAGAGAAGGACGGCATAGGTCAGCTCAGCCCTCAGACTACAATTGTCGGCGGTCTAGTACTCACGGAGCAGCTCAATCAGCCACTGCGTGAACGAGCCCTTCTTCGATTCCCACGTGCGCTGAGAGTCCTGACATGACGATATTGAGAGCTACGCCTCTGTCAGCACACGAGCCGCGCCCTAGCAAAACAAGCGAGAACCGACCACCGTGCCGCTATCCGGCGGCTTGTCGTCCGCCTCGCAGAACCCCGTGCACGTCCTGAGCGATGTCGGGGAGGTGCAACGCGGCCCAAAATCGTCACCGTTCCCGTCGAGCGAGTCCACGCTCTGCGCACCCGCCATAACCTGCGCTAGGCTCAGGCTCGGCTTGCACTGCACGGACATGCGGCGGCTCTGGACCGAGAACTGCCGGCGCTTGCCGTCCTTGGAGTTGCTGACGCCCACGGAGGTGTTGAAGACTTCCATCTCGTTCTCGCTCAGCCGCTTGCGCTGGTATATGCGCACGCTGCATGCGGAGTTGTCTGCGAATCGGTGCATCGTGAGTCTGAGCTTGGAGGAACTGAGGGCGACCACAAGTCTCATAGTGACGCACCTCGGCTAGGGGCACAAGCGGTGCTGGCGGCCACGTCCTTGGTTTCTGGATGGGTATGCTTCTTCGTGATGACACGGACGCCGGACTGGCTCATACCTAACAGAGAACAAAATCAGCATCTCACGCAGACACGTACACACGTCTGCACGCAATCACAAAAGAAGGCAAAGCGTGAAAGGTGAGAAGATATTTATTCAAACTCACGAAGTCCGTCTTTCCTGCGCACCTCGAGCCACCGTGTCATGTGCCGACGGAAGCCGACATCCTTCCATGGGTAGTAAACCTTGTTGCAGAGGTAGTGGTCGAGGTCGAGCATCGTGCCCGAATGGCACGAGTCGAAGATGGCGGTGAGGTACGCTCCGACGGGGAGACGGTCGACGAGCATCTTGCGCAGCTTATTGTCGAGGATCATCCTCTTCTTCGTCTCGCCAGTCTGCGAGTGCTGGAAGTGATCGACGGGCACGAGGACTGATCGAATGCCAAGACATTCGATTGAGTGCGCGATCGCGATCAAGGTGTGTGGCGAAGGTACTCACATTCGTCGAACCCATCGTCCTCGTCGTTGTTGGGGCTCTCTATCTGACCGGAGTGGCCGGAAACTGGGAGCATAAATGCATGAGCACTGGATAGGGGACGGTCGGAGGAGCGACACAAAGATATTGGGAGATGGCAGGGAAGAGAGGGAAAGAAAGACGTATGATTTGGAAGTACGCACAGAAGAATACGAATCGACTCCCGTCCTGCGCATCGTGGACCAGTCTTCGGATCTCCCTTAGCTACCAGACAGATTAGGCCGTAGGTAGGTATATCCAGAAGACGGGCACTTACAATGTTCGCTCGCGTCGGCTGCAAGTGCATCGGAGTGCCCTCCCCATCCAACATCATAATAACATTCTCCGGGCGATATTCATACTTGGCTAGACACAGACGTCAATACGACACACGAAACGACAGAGAAGGAGTAGCACGTACTGATGAGGAGGTCGCGGAAGTCTCTTGTATCACTTCGCGCACGACGGAGGGGACCATACTCAGCGTCCTCTGGTGCATCGAGGTAGTCGATGCCGATGAGCAGCGCGAGTTTGGGTGGTGGGCCTTGGGGCGTCGATTGACGGCGAGGGAGGAAGCGAGGCCCGATCTTCACCATCTCAAATTTGAAGGAAGGAGTTTGAGCTGCGTGTAGTGATCGACTTCAGAGACGAGGGAGCATCTGGGGGACGAAGGAGGGCGCCGCTGGTGACTGGAGAGGTTTAAGGAGTCCCCAAGTACCCAGCGACAAGTATCGGGAGAGGAAGAAAGAATAAGAGTACAGCAAGTCGTTAAGTGTGCAGCGTTGGGGACGAGATGAAGATGGGATGCCAAAGGCTGGGCGAGCGTCCTAGGGAGCAACCAGACAGTTCACGGCCGACTGGGCTGCTCCGTGCTCACTGCCACGCAACACAATATTTGCACAGCCCGACCTAGCCGACAGTGGAGAGTCTCAGAGGCGGACGCGGTCATCAATCAAAGTCTTCAGCTCCTTATCCAGGTTTCTATTAGTATCCGTATTCATTCACCGCGCGCCGGAGTCCAAAGTCGCTCAGGCTACGCGCTCGCGGCCCCGCGAGTGCCAGTCACCGGCGAACATCAAATCCTGCGAGCTCTCATCTTCTCGATTCACTCAGTCGGCAGTGCTCGTCTTCGACTCAAGTCCCGTTGTATATACCTGTATGCCGTTGTCATTGGCCAACGATGTTGAGGCGACGAAGTCCTCCGAATCAGCCTGAGAATCCTCGGGCATGTTCCCTTCAACGGCAGGTTCTTACCAATCACTACACGAACCATCAACAGGAAGGCGCTCTCTCACCCTCCTTGCTCACCGGGAAAAGAAGCCAACTGTGTTATTTGATCTTTGCATCAGCGTCCAGGATGACATTGTGGAAAGTGATTGAGTGGCTCGCAACCTGCGCTTCGCAGCACCCACACCCACTATGGCATCCCTCGCACATTTTGTCGACCGGAGCTCCTCTGGCGACAGGCTGAGGGGACCTCTAGCAACACCGAGTGAGCAATTTCAATTCGATTCCAATATGGAGACTGATTGTGGATGGCGAAGAGATGCCAGACCAACAGAAGCAGGTCCTTGTGCATGTGGCATGGCTATCCATCTGTATTGCCGCCTTGGCTAGCAGTGTCGCGATCTTCATCGCAGCGAAGCATCTTCGGACTTTCTCGCCCTCAGGCTCTCACTAACTGATGTGAGATTAGACCTATACAGGTCCACGGTGGCCATGGCTTGTGACTAATACAAAGAGGGTGTATTTCGCCCTGTATCCCACACGCCGGCTTCCAGAGCTGCTCTTCCTCTCATCTCTGTAATCATGATACCCTTCAGAGTTGTGGCACGCACATGGGACCGGCGGAGAAGCGATAGCTCTCACTGGGTTTCCACCCCTAATTCTGCAACTTCTGTGATCTCTGCTCTGTACGCAATTGTCGCAATGTCATCTATCCACGTAGAGGAACGGCTTTGTCAGCACCTGCGATCCCGGATCGTGCTCTCCTACGTGCAGTCTCTGTCGCTCGATGGAGTTCCACACGGCCACCGTTTTCCCGTCCTTGTTGTACGGGGACTGCACCTTTACGACATTCAAACCTCGAGATGCAAACTCCTTTTCGTCTCCTTCCTGGATGCGGCTGACCTGCGATCATGGCGTATGAGATCACCATCGCGCGAGCATCCTTGCCTGTATAGGCGGAGGTCATCAGATTGCGGGATCGCGCAGCACTCCCCACATTACGACTATTCACTTGATGTGTCTGGTCGACGGCCAGTCATCGCATCCCAAACTGAACAGATCTGTCTTCCTAAAGCCTCCGTCCATCCCGTGCGTGCCTGATGGATGTCACCGCGGCTATCCCTGCGCCTCACGAACCACGCGAACACAACCATCTCTTGAATCTACACCGCACCGTCCGCTCTAGGACCACCTAAAATCGCTCGGCGGTGAGAAAGCTTTGCTTTTCGTGTTGTGCGGTTCAGCCTTCGAGTGTTCGACCACGGCCAAGGGGTCCATCAATTTCCGCCCATACTCGCGCCCACGTCCATCCTTGTTCCCGATTGACAGCGTCTACAGCGAGGTTGGCGCGTTGATCGCCACTCCCCCAACCGTACGCAGCTCGCATCTCATCAAGTCTCCGAGTCTCCGAGTCTCCGTCTCACCCACACCTGTAACTTCACAGAACCCTGTCGTCCGGCATCGTGGCGGGTCGCTGCACCCTCCTCGCAACCGGCTGGCGCTGGAACTCATCAGCTTTGGGGTGCGGGCAGGTCTGGAAGGGATGCGCACTCAATCCAGGCGCGTTCTCCTCGTCATACTTCCATGCCGCGAACGGTCCCCGCGCACCGCCGCGTTTGAAAAGGACGCTGTCTGCACCCGATGCCCGCTCGACCTCTCAGATCTCAGAACTACATAGTCGACTATGACACGCTTTGTGTGAGTCGTGGTAAGATCTGAGAATTGCGTCATCCTTGTTCCTGTCTCCAGTCCCATCCTCCAGATCCCAGTCTCCTTCTCCAGATCCCAGTCTCCTTCTCCAGATCCCAGTCCCCTTCTCCGGTGGCCTTCTCTGGTCGCCTGTCTCCGGTCCCGTGCCTCCAGTCCCCCTATCCGGTCCTCGCTCTTTTCAGCGTCCGTGCTGAACGCTTTGCGTGCTATTTGGCGCGACAAGGTAAAACGATACTGCAATCATATCCAGTGCTCTTTTGGCCTGAATACTCTCAACCTATCATATTTGTATGGCTGTCAAAGAATACTCACTTGCTGTAAGCTACAGCCTCACCTGTATGCCCGCGTGCGGAATCCTCCGAGTCGCAGGCTCTCTCCGACAAAGGAGTGTTTCGATCTCATTTCTTACGATAGCACGCAGGACGTCTGCTCGGTGATACACATGGATAAATATAACGCACGCGCGCCACATAGAGTGTGTGCGGAGAGGCGATGGTGACCGTTTGTGCGTCTGGCCAGAATCCTCTCAACCACTCAACGCGCATGATCAATGAAAGGTTGAATGCATCTCCCTCTAGCGTTCTCCATCTCTGTGGGCTCACATTACCTTGTGTCATGACATCGCCCCCCTCCCCCCCTAATACCGCTGCATGAATGATCCGACGGTACCTGACCGCTCGGATTGCCTCATCTCTGCATAAGATCTCTGCGGCTGACAAGATGACACTGCCAGGGTGCAGCTTACACGAGCTGATTGGCTATTGGCGTTCGGGAGCGCTGCAAACGTGAAACAATGCCCTCTCTTTGTGTAACCCGACCCCTGCATCACGAAAAAGGCGTCGAACTCATCAGGCGTACAGTAATTATTGCATATTATATGTTATTATGATTAGATAGCATAGTTGTATGAGGTTATCAGTGTATCAAAAGTCTTCCAGAATCTCGGGCTGGATCACAGCCGCCCACAATGATTGTTGTCATCATCACTGTTTGGGCAACATCATCCAGCTCGCCGATGCACGTCCTGTGCACGTACGGGCTGTAGCACATTCTCTGGTACCACCCCCTCTCCCGTTCCTTTCAGCTCTCCGCTGTTTCAGCATCTGGTCGAGCTGACCCCGGCCGCCTGTCGTAAAAATGTGAGAGTCAAGTTAGATTGTCGTGAATGGCGTATTTATAGTTACATTTTTTATTTTTTACTTCTCCTATGGTACTTAGTAGATAAGATAAGGACTTAGATAGTAAGCCACCCAAGCCCGGACCGTACTCCCACGCTAAGATTAGGGCGCTATTGTCTTCATGCCTCCTTCCCTACTATCAGTACTTTCGTTCTCGCAGCCTCTACTGTTCTATTGTCTTTCAGACTTCTTATTCTCGCGGTACATAGTTTTTCATCATTCTTGCCCAAGATTCCTAGCAAACGTATGCAAATAGTTACATGGTCTGTGCGCACATCCCCCGGGTATAAGTAGATACTTAGATGTGTCCCTAGTCCTCATCTCGACCTCTTCAGTCTTTGGGGACTAGGTGAGCCTTGTACTCTCAGTAGCGTATAATGCTAACTTCGGTCTTTGGGGACTAGCTTTGCGTGATTGATATCTATATCTCACTCAACACTAACGCAACCAAGTCTGTGAGTCGATTGATCACTCTATACCCCCTCCCCCTCTTCCGCCTCCCATCTTTGCACCGAGGTCGTGTTGGCGTTGACAATGCCCTTCACCGGGCGTTGCGCGTCTAAGGGCTTGTCTCCGCGACATAGATGGGACAAGAGACGAGAAGATGGAGTCGGATGCGAGAGTTCGAGCGGTCGAAAGTATAGGTTCACTCGCATAGACAGGAAAGACAAACGCCATGTGAAAACATGTATAGTACAACAGATTACCAGAAAAATGCTAGAGTACATGTATGCTCCTCCGATTGTGCGATACCATCCATGATACACGTGAGAGAATAACATAAATATTGGGTCAATGTGTATAATATCTCTGTACCAACATGATTACAGTCTACTCTTCCTGTATTCATCCTAAAAGTATCCCTGATGCCAAGATGAGAAGGTAACCTGGTAGTACTGGGCCTAAACATGTTAAAATATTACAATCATCAACTAGTTAGTGTAAGAACAGCTGAGCATCCAGCTAGATTGCTGCCCCAAGCAGCAATTGTTGTTGAATTTGCTTACTACTACTGCATCTGACTGGAACACATGTAGATGGATGAACTGTTTGTGATGCAAGCATCACATGCCATGTCATGTCTATCTAAGGCTTGTTCAAGATCTTCTATTGACTCCATGTCATGGCTGATTGTTAGCCCTCTATGATTCTGTTTGTGAGCCTCAAGGTCTTATTGTTAGCATCATACAGATGGGACAAGAGACGAGAAGATGGAGTCGGATGCGAGAGTTCGAGCGGTCGAAAGTATAGGTTCACTCGCATAGACAGGAAAGACAAACGCCATGTGAAAACATGTATAGTACAACAGATTACCAGAAAAATGCTAGAGTACATGTATGCTCCTCCGATTGTGCGATACCATCCATGATACACGTGAGAGAATAACATAAATATTGGGTCAATGTGTATAATATCTCTGTACCAACATGATTACAGTCTACTCTTCCTGTATTCATCCTAAAAGTATCCCTGATGCCAAGATGAGAAGGTAACCTGGTAGTACTGGGCCTAAACATGTTAAAATATTACAATCATCAACTAGTTAGTGTAAGAACAGCTGAGCATCCAGCTCGATTGCTGCCCCAAGCAGCAATTGTTGTTGAATTTGCTTACTACTACTGCATCTGACTGGAACACATGTAGATGGATGAACTGTTTGTGATGCAAGCATCACATGCCATGTCATGTCTATCTAAGGCTTGTTCAAGATCTTCTATTGACTCCATGTCATGGCTGATTGTTAGCCCTCTATGATTCTGTTTGTGAGCCTCAAGGTCTTATTGTTAGCATCATACTAAGGGAAGCTTGCATCATATGGTGAAACACGTGTACATGTATCATGTGAGAC
>KN050184.1:0-19726 GCA_000743315.1 Lignosus rhinocerotis TM02
CGCGATCATCAAGGAGTGTCTACGCTGGTCTCCCTCCATCCCACTCGGCATCTCTCATTGTACAAGCGAAGATGATGAGCTCAACGGATACTTCATTCCCGCGGGAACGATCGTTGCTACGAACGGCTGGTGAGTAGGCTCATTTCCTGCGTTGGGCACTGTACTCACTGTTCATGCTTGCAGGGCATGTATGCGCGACCCTGAAGCGTACCAGGATCCAGAGGCCTTCCACCCTGAGCGTTTCATACGCGACGGGAAGTTGGACCCAAAGGTACGCGACCCGTATGCATATGCGTTTGGCTATGGGCGGAGGCAAGTTAACTCTCAACGTACCGCGTCTCTACTCTTGATTGACCTGTTCACGACCTGGTGATAGGATCTGTCCCGGCAGGGAGTTCGGTGATGCGGCGTTGTTCATCAACATCTCGTCGGTATTGCACGTCTTCAACATCACTCCCGCATTGGACGAGAATGGGAAGGAGATCAAGATCAAGCCGAGGATGACAGATGGGCTCTCTTCGTAAGTCTTGATGCGGATGCTTTGGGAGGATCAGTGTACTGAAGTGAGGGGAAAACAGCTCTCCTGAGGATTTCAGGTGCACAATCAAACCCCGTGGAGCTTGGGCAGAAGCTTTGATCCACAATGTGGAGCGTATCGAAGCGTGAGAGTGTGCTCGAGTGTGACGACCCCTGAGGACGACTGTCGAACAGGTCTTCAGGTGAGTAGTGTGGGACCTGTATCAG
Organism: Lignosus rhinocerotis TM02; assembly: GCA_000743315.1. NCBI lineage: Eukaryota > Fungi > Basidiomycota > Agaricomycetes > Polyporales > Polyporaceae > Lignosus > Lignosus rhinocerus. The sequence goes on from KN050184.1 coordinate 745, forward strand.
CATCGTTGTTATCACTTCTACGTCTGTTCACCCCATGAATTGATTCACAATTATCAATTGAATTCCACCTCGTTACTGCCATCTTGTAAGTCAGATAAGCTGACACTTGTTCACCCCGTGAATTGATTCATATTATCAATTGAACTTCACCTCGTTACTGCCATGTGTAAGTCAGATAAGCTGACACCGGACTGCGCTAGACCATTTACTCTGGAAGCTCAGGCTTGCTTCCGTCCATGAGGCCTCAACGTGCCTCTTCGCAATCCGGATGCTTCCGATTGTACTATCCTAGTGACCCGAAATTTCAACGATTTCGTCGGCTCCGAGCTTGAATCGTGTAAGTAATTCACAGGCGCATGCAACGATCGCGCAGAAATGTGCGCTAGTTAGCATCGTCGCGTGCTATCAACGGTGAGTCTCTTCCTGCGAGACGTGCGCGGGCGGTGCGTTACTGCGCTGCGGCTTCAATCACAGTGAAGTCACTGGTGCCAGAAACCCAGTGTGTCCCTTCCCCCTATTGGTTTTTGCTGGGCTAGCAGACTACGACATTCTTGTTAACGAGCTACAGTGTAATCCATGTACATACTCCGATATATCTAGGTTGCTTCTCTTATGATCTCGCGATTACACCTTAGCAATCATCTCACCATGCATCAAGGTGAACCACGCATCTTCGTCCGCACCCCATCTGCGCCATACCTCAGCAACTTTCTCTAGCCCTTCTTGGGTATATACGCCATTCTTGATCGCAGTCGCGGCGAAATTGGACGACAATGTACGTTCCGCCCATATCTCACTCCACCATGACCGCTCCTCCGGGGTGTAGTAACACCACGTCCCCGCCGACAGCGTCAAATTGTCGGCAGAGAATCCGGCCTGCTTCGCCCAGACATGCAAGCGACGGCCCGCGTTGGGCTCTCCGCCGTTTGCACGCGCGACCTTGATATAGCCCTGACGCCATTCCTCCATACCCTCTATCTCTGGCCACCACGCCATGCTGGAGAAGTCCGTTTCGCGCGTAGCGACGATTCCCCCGGGCTTGGTCACGCGGCGCATCTCGCGGAGAACTTGGATTGGATCTCCTACGTGCTGGAGGACCTGGTGAGCGTGGACGACGTCGAAGGATGCGTCTGGGAAGGGGAGGGCGAGTGCGTCTCCGGAGGTGAAGGAGACGTTGGTCACGCCGTGCTCGGAGGCGTGCTTCTGCGCAATCTCGAGGACGCTTGGGACATCGAGACCAGTGACGTGCCCCTCGGGGACATACTTGGCGGCGAGGTCAGTTGTGATGGTGCCGGGACCGCACCCTACGTCGAGGATGGTCATGTTAGGTTTGAGGTACGGAAGGAGATAGGCGGCAGAGTTCTTGGCGGTACGCCAGGTGTGCGAGCGCAAGACAGAGGCATGGTGGCCATGCGTGTAAACAGTTTGTTGCGACATTGTTTCTCTGCACCTCCTATGGCATACGTAGTATGCGATAGTTAGTACTACTAACTAGCCAGAGTATCAGCACGATAAATCTGATATTGTAACATACTAGTATTACTTCGTGAGTTCGGTCAGGCGTGGACGTGTTTCAGTGCGCGTTGGGGGTCAACTGATTCCGAAGAGTGCTGTTGATATACATCGCTATGTCGGCCGATGTTCGATGGATGCTCGAGTCATACTACTTTATCTGCAGTGGACTTCGATGATGATGGACTAAGTCCGAATTCTCCGAATTCGTCACCAATAAGCGCGTTCGTATTCTGTTACACCATCAATACGCGTCACAAGTCACCTTCTGGCGCTTGTGCCTCGTCTCCGCCGCCAATGTGTGTGGCTGGTAGTCTCTGTTTTTCTCCTGCTACCATCGCTCTTCTCCAACACTGTCAAAGACGCGCTATCAGTTTTGGCCTATACGTCCGTTCTTGAGCTTTCTCTGTCTTCCAGGCTTGTCCCATCGCTGCCAGTGCTGAAACATCCGATTCATCTCGGTCGCGTCCTGAAGCATTCCTTCTCATCTGCTTGTCACGAAGCATCATCCGAGTGTCATATACATACTCATCCGGACTGCCATCCTCTTTGACGAAACATGCCTCCGAATCCTTTAACTCTCAAACAGCGACTGGCTGCGCTGTCCGCGAATATTAACACCCCCTCGCGGTCTAATACCTTCGATACCTCTCCTGACTCTCCCAGTACAAGCAAGCGCAAGTCCTTCTTCAAGCAACCGTTTGGCAAGTCTTTGAATACGGACCCAGCTCCCTCTGAGTACCACGGACAGGAGCGGATGCAGGAGGTCATGAGCAGGTTGATATTCCAGGCAGGAGTAGACTACGAGTATGTCCTGCCCCTCAAATGTCATGCGATTCTAATCCTCAATGGCATTCATAGGACCCGACCCATGTATGTACCGATGAATATTGACCCATTGGATGGTTCTTTCATCTTCATGCAGGATTGTGATGTGCGCGTCCGCCATGCCTGACCCACGAGAAGTCTCGTATGACCTGCTATTGGTGTGAGTACCCTATCCCCGTGTCGTTCCCATATATTGATAGCATCGTAGCCGTATATTGTCATATTTGGACCTGTATGGTACGTGGTATTACTGGCAAATCCTCACACATGCCCCTTAAACTGGTTGTGTAGTCGAATCCGACTACACCGTTGTCTTCCTTGCTGCTGGAAATCGGCATACACCTGGCTGGAACTGGGTATGGAAGGCGTATCGTAGTTTGAGTCGCAAGTACCGCAAGAACCTCAAGCGGCTGGTACGTGAGGTGCTGCACTCGTGTAATCCGTTATTCTGACTTGTCCTCAGTATGTCGTACATTCTAACTTCTTTACGAAGAGTAAGCCGATAAAAATGTTTTTTGTACCGTTTTCTCACCTCGGGTATAGTGCTGTTCTCCCTGGCCGGCGCAATCATCAGGTGGGAGGGTAGGTGACCATGTAATGAGTTGGATCTGACTAGAGCAGTCCCAAATTCTTCCGCAAGATAACTTATATCAATACCCTCTCCGAATTGGCATACCACGTTCCTCTTACGCAAATAGATATACCCCCTGCCGTATACCAGTAAGCGCTGCCCCGCTTCCATTACCATTCGCGCCAAGGGTTACTGAACATCCGTTCAGAGAGAACCTCAAGCATGAGAAACAAATCTCTCTCCCTATTGTAACACGATCAGACCTCTTCGGCGTTCCGCTCGAGGAGCTCATGGGATACGATGGTGAGAAGGGAGGCCTCCCACGCGTGGTCAAGGATTGTATACAATATCTCCGCTCCACAGGTCAGACCCTGACCGCTCGCGCGCTTTGTGGTCTCCCGTCCCTGTTGACATTGTATTAGGTTTGCACGACGAGGGCCTTTTCCGCCGGTCCCCAAATTCGGTACTTTTGAAGCAAGCGGCTCAGGCCTACGATCGGGGTACGTCTATACACAGTCCCTTTTTCCAATGGTGGATTAATTGCGAGAAGGGCATGTCGTATAGTCCCTTTTTCCAATGGTAGATTGATTGCGAGAAGGGCATGTCGTATCGCTGGAGACCTTCGGCGACCCTCACTTGGCAGCTGTCTTGCTGAAGAAGTACCTCCATGATTTGCCCGAACCAATCTTCCCTGAGAGGTTATACCCAACCATCCGGAAATGCCCAATGCCAACGGACGATCCGAACGACATGTCAGCGATCATGTACATTCGAGAAACTCTGCTACCGGAACTTCCTCCATGCGTATACATCCTCCTCAGCAATATTCTGCGTACGTAGTCTACCGAGACTTCCTGATTTACGACTGCGACTGACATCCTGTTCAGACCTGCTACACGACGTACAATTGCGGTCCTCGTCAAATAGGATGGATGCGCACAATCTCACAGTCGTGATATGCCCTAATCTCGTCTCTAGCTCCAACCCCATGCGAGACGTAATGATGTGTTCTGTGCCCAACGCCCCAACGCTTTTCGATGCCGCCCGCGCTGCTTCTAGCACGAATCTGGCCGCCCAAGCCCAGGCCGCACTCACCTCAAATCCTGCCGCACTCAACGAGGGTAAGACGACGCTCGGCGTCATCATCAAGCTCTGCATCGAGCGGTATTACGAGGTCTTCGACGAGGTCCTCGACCGCAGCGAAGCGCTGTCGCAAGAGATCGTCCACTCTCCCAACTCGTTCGCCGACCTCGGCTCACCCGGGAGCCCGGCGTACCACAACCGCGACAGCGCGCTGCTAGACGACGAGGATATCGACGACGCGATGCTCGTCATGCCGCTCGGCCCCAACAGCCCCCCGAACCGGTTCTCCGCCGGAGGGACGTCCAGCGCGTTCCGCCCACAGCACCGCGCGACGCCGGCCAGGAAGGGCTCGATCGCCGTCGGACGGGGCACGGCGAGAGGCAAGAGCGCGGGGGCGGGTGTGCAGGCGATCGGGATCACTGCGGAGGGCTTCTTCAGTGCGCCGGACGCGCCCCCGGTTCCGACGCTGCCGTCACAGCGGAATGGGGGTTAGTCTACAGTCGAGGCGGGCGGGCGTTCGCATCGCTGAGCGCTGAGGCCTGAGGGATGGCTGAGGGATGGCTGAGGGACGAGCGAGGTTCTGGCCTTGGTTTGCTGTATCTTACTTCAGCTACGGGGTTATGTGTTCTGGATACTTTGGTCCGCACGTACGTTTCCGCTCTTGTCATACTAGTACTTGAGGGTTATGTAGTATCACCATATCGACCGTGGCCAGGGTGCGCATTTCTCTAATATCATCATGATTCATCTCAGAGCCCGGAGACTATAATAAGGTCGGTCCCGCCTTGTTGCGTGCGCATATCTCTAATATCATTATGATTCATCTCAAAGCCCGGACTATGATAAGGTCGGTCCCGCCTTGTTCGGGAGCGCAGTCCCTGAGCGACAGATTGAAAATGGGAAAATGCGGGAGTGTGACCCCGGACGCCTCGCGACCTCTCTCAACGTTCAACCTCATCTCCTTTCATCTGCACCACTACTACTAAGTAGCGTCGACTACATAGCTGGGCCCACCCAAATCGAGTCCCGACGATGCGCCTGGCGTTCCAGAGCCTCATGGCAACCGTGCGAGGCGTAGCAACGGGGCGCACAGGACCCACGTGGATGACTCGTACTGATCCGACTGCGTTGGTCAGGCAGGCAGCACTGACTCGAAATACCGAGGCGCCCATCATATAAAAGACAGCAGGCTTTGTTCATCTGCCTCCCTTGCTGCCTGTGTCTCTGGAACTAATCCTCCGTGTTTTTCCCCGTGGTCGTCTTGAGCTGCGTTCTCTCTCTGTCTCTCTCTCTCTTCGCGTTATGGAGGACGGCATGCGATGGTATCGGTCCGCCGTTTTGCACGCGACGTCCGTGGGTAACAGGGTCTGGTGTAATAACGGGCTGTGACGCCGTGGACTACTGAAGCGCTCGCGGGGATGCTCATGCTCGAGCGGCGACTTCTGATTGACACGTCCGCTCTCAAGCGGCGACGAGACGGGAATTTTTAGGGCCCTGGCGTTGGTTCTTTCACGGCTCGATCACGAAGCCTGTGTCGGACGGACTGAGACCAGGACGTTGGGAGCGAGTATGGCCGTTGAAGACATCGGAATTATGGGAGCTGTGCCACCGTCGGCGCGCTGAGGAGCCTCAAGGCAGCTCGAAGAGGAAGGGCTTGTGCTGCTGTCGTTTGGGGATGTGGTCGTGGCTGTGGCCGGGTGAGTGCGATCGCGATGTTCGCGTATGCTGATAGAGCTGGGAAAGACCTTCATGATGCGTTGGGCGGCCTAATCGCTGTAGATGTGTTCGTGAAGCACAACTAACAGTGTTCGCGGGTGAGGCGGGGGTGGGGAACATCATTGCTTCTTTGGTGGGATCTTCTCAAAGCTGTGTACGTGTAGGTTCATTCCACGTCTCATTGCCCTGCCGTCCTCTTTTCGTCCTCTCTGGCTGTTGTTCTGGACAAAGTGGTGGGTCGTTCCTGTTTACCAAGCTCGAGCGGGATCAACATTCTCTCGTCGACGCGTGTGCGGTTGACCGCACAGTAGTCAGCTTGACTCCAAGGTGCTGAGCAAGCAGATCATCATTAACCGTGGCAAAGATCCGGTCTTATCGCTCGACGTCAGTTTGCAGGGAAGATGTTCTTTTTGTGGGTCATGCGCCCCCTGTGGCCGCAACCGCCACATTGGAGCGCTCCGATGTCGGGAATGAGTCTTGTTGGCGAATTGCAATCCTGGGCAGCTTGCAGGCCTGGGCAGATGTGCGCCTGTGATTGATATTGGGACGAAGTCAGCCCGCCCCAGAAGTTGAAGAGAGAGGGGTTTTAAGCGCAGCGCTGCCACAAGGCAAAGCGCACATGCAACCGGCGAATGTGGTTGGTTGATGGCGAGACGTTCCTGGGAGCGGACCGAGTTGGACATTCCCGTGCAGGTGAACGTCGGCCGGTCGTCGGGAACGTTCGTCCGGACCTGGACAGCGTTGACGTTGACGAGTGCAGCCGTGTGCGACAGTCAGTATGCATCTTGCGGCCATCTGTGCGATCGATTGGTGCGATGTCGGACTGCGGTGGCAGCTTGGGCAATGTAGGCGTGCGCGTCCATGTGGACAGCGGGCGGCGGAAGGCCTGATATGGAAAGGGCGGGGGCACGTGGGAGGCGGGAAGGGCGCGGCGGCCGCTGATAGGACGAGGATGTGCGCGCAAGGCGGACATTATTATTGGCCCTCGCCGGTGCTGGCCGTCCACATACACACGCCTGCCAGGAACGTATATGCCATATACGACAAGTCCCCCTCGGACTCGGATGACTCGAATGCTCGGCCCCGGCAGCGACGGTCATGTAGTTGATGTGCCAATGACACTGCGTACAGGCGCCTACTGCTACTTTCTGCGCGACTGTGCACTGCGTACGCAAGCTTCGTCCATCTTCGAGTATGTCTTGGATGATGCTGTATACGTGTACGGCGTGTTCATTCGTGTCCTCTCTGTGGCGGTTTGCGCTGCGGATGGACAGCGTAGAGTGCAATTAGCTGGAATTAGCAAGCAGTCCATGTGGGCTGCTGCCCCGCCAGGCACTGCCTGCGTCCGATTCGGGAATATGGGCGGCTCTGAGTCTCAAATGCGGTGAAACGGATCCGTTATAACCTCCTCTCGAGTCAGATTATCGCGTTTGTCCATCTTTTCCCCAACTACCACCACACCTCCTCGAACAGTTTATTCACTGTCGAGGTCCTGCATTTGACTCAGACGTAGCACTCTGAGTTGACTCGTGAGTCCTCTCCCCTCTCATCTTTTGTCATTGTCGCCGTATTTCCGCTGGCAGTCATTAAGCATTTTTCGCGAATCGCGCAATGCTCATGACATCGTCCGTGCCGTTGTCCAACGAGTCCGCAGAGTCATCTTCTTCTTTGCGCAACATGCGGTACATGACGCAGAATTGGCCAGCATGTTCCGAGGTCAAGGCGTCGCCCTGCGCGCCGTCAGGTTCAGCTCCCTCTCCCTCTCTGTCACCATATAGTGCAATCGCACCGTCGGCGGAACAATGCGGCAATGATCCCACTGTTGTGAAATCCCCACTGATAATATCGCCGTCGCCTTCCAGACTCCTCCCTCAGCTCGCGGGTTTGCCTGCCGACGCTCTCCGATCTCACCCCACTCCAACCGCAGCGTTGTATCCCCACCAGTATCCGAAACAACAACATCAGCACCGTCAGAATGTTCTCCCTTTCTCTGTAAACGCGTCGTCATCACACGACCTTTCGGAACACTTTACCAGTCATGGTTCCTCGCATAACCCGCACCTTGAGAGTTTCCAACTTTCAACCTTCCAGACACAACATGTCTCGTTAAACTCGTCATCTAACCGTCCTCGGACATCTTACCCGGTCTTTCACTCGACCTCGGCTTTGGCTGCCCACCATGGAATCCCCCAATCTCTCCCCCCTGTCCCTCGAACATCCAGATTTGCACCAGCTTCGAACCCAGTTCCCGTTCCCGTGTCTGCTCCCCCAACTGCCTCGAGTTCAACTTCAGATATCGACTTCGCTTCTTTGTGTTCCAACTACTTAAGCATGTTGTCTCAAAAGCCCGAGGAGACTCAGTCTGCCCCAGAGCGCACCGCCCCAATGCACGATCTTGCGGCTGACGCAGACACTGTCCAGGCGATCATGGACGTGATCCAAGGTGTGTATGACCGTCGGTCGGCGCGGGCGATTTCAACTGACTGCTGTCGCTCAGCGTCTCCTGAGTTCCGGATGGCGAATGACTTCAGCGACTACCTCACGTCGCCGATGGAGGACTCGCCTTTCGACGATTTCCTCACCACGCCCGCGCTTGGCTCTACAGATATGTCTGCCGACATGCTCACCAGTCCGGCGATCTACGACGTCGACAACTTCCCTGATATGGATGACGCCTCCCTTTTCGGAGACGGATTCGGATTGAGTGGAGCGATCGAGTCCATGAAGCCCGCTTCCGCTGGTCATTCTGCCCCGCCTCTTCCTCAACCAGCGTTCTTCGATGGCATGTACACTATGCCCTCACCCACCACTCCCTCGCTCGACCCTACGTCCCTTCATCCATCCCCGCGATCCAACCCTGTCCCTACGCCGTTGACACCAGGCCGTCGTTCTCGCAAGGTCCTTCCGACTGGGACGCGTAAGAACATCACCCCGGACTCCTTGGTGTCTTTGGACGCTCCTATCCAACCACGCAAGTACGTTACGCCCTCTATAACGTCGCGCAAGGAAGTCCCCACGGCTTGGCTGAAAAAGAAGCGGTCACGCTCCCAAGCCTTCGGTGAGGAGGACGAACTTGAGGATGACATCAACCTTCAACCGGGTGATGTGGACGCGATAGAGGCGAAGCGTCGACAGAACACTCTCGCAGCTCGGCGGAGCCGCAAGCGGAAGCTCGAGTACCAGCGGGACCTCGAGTCATCCGTCGAACGCGAGAAGGAGGAGAAGGAGATGTGGAAGCAGCGGGCAATGTTGTTCAAGGCATTGCTAGAGAGTCACGGACACGAGGTGCCGTCGTTCGATACTGCATGAACGCTGACTTCTCTCTTCCGTCTGGCATTCCCTCTGCCGTTATGAGGTATACCTTATGCATTATGTTTTTCTTTCCTCTCATCATCATCGTCTCGACCCAACGCCACGTATATGTTTGTGGCCTTCGCTACTCCCTTCACTATCCCCCATTCCCAGTCCACTTGCGCGTGGAGCAGCGTCGTATCCCCATCCCCCATGTCCATACTCGATATGAAAATCGTGCTAATGTAGTCGATGCATGTAGTGCTCGGCGTTGGTCATCTACCCCCATCTCTCCAGTCTCTCCCTTCCGTATCTCTCAGTCGTTGTTGTCGCAGTTGACACAGTGAATCAATGTCAATGTTGTTTAAGAGAGCTCTCTATTGTATGAAAACATGTGTGTGACGTGGTCTTCGCGTGGAAATGCAAAATCAACATTAAGAGAGCTCTCTATTGTGTGTGTGCGACGTGGTCTTCGTGGAAATGCAAAATCAACATTTGGTTTGGAGCGAGTAGTCCACGTTAGGTAAATGGGCTGCCTCCTGTGAACATCAGCGGAAGAAAGCACGGATGCACAGCGGCTCCACTCTCGACGACGACTACGACACGCACCCGGCGCTCCCTGTGTCGACTACGTCCCTCGTTTCTCCTCACTCTACGACGTTGGCATCCCCATCTCAGTCCCAATCCTCTTCCGTGGGTATCAGCAGCCGCTCAGGCGGTCCTCATTTGCGCGCACGGAAACGGCCAGCCAAAAAAACAATGTTCTCCCCCCGCAGCAGCAACTATGAACGGCTCGAGGGCGGTATGGGCCCGAGTAGGACCGGCAATGGCAGGAGATTCGCGTGGAGAAAGTTCGCAATCGGTGCAGTTGTGTTCATTGGACTGGTGTATTTCTTTGGACCACGGAAAGAGGATCTGGATAGCTATGTCCCCTGTGAGTACCCCACCCCATCCATGTGCTACGCCCTACATCCAATGCCGTTGTCGGGCTTACTCGAGAGGACGTTGCCCCGCCGCACCACCCCACCCCACCCATGTACTACGCGCTACATCCAATGCCGTTGTTGGGCTTACTCGAGAGGACGTTGTAGTAGCGATCATCAAGCCAGACACATCCAACGACGAGGCATCAGTCCCTCCAGGGGCACCTGGACCTACCACTACCAATCGCCCCCACTACCCCGTCCAGTCCCCACACGAAGACGACATCGTCCCTCCCCCCCGCCCGACAGACCCCGCGAGCGATGGCGACCTGATGAAGACGCACTACTGCGCGAAGCCACACAAGCCCGAGCTGCCGCTCGTCCAGTTCGCGCTCATGATCGACGCCGGCTCGACGGGGTCGCGGATCCACGGCGGCGGTGCGGAGCAGGCTGGAGGAGAAGTACCCGTTCAGCTTGCATGGCGCGGACGCGGTGGAGATCATGGAGGGCCGGGACGAGGGCGTGTATGCGTGGCTGACGGCGAACTACTTGCTCGGGGGGTTCTCGAAGGACCAGGGGAAGGCGAAGCAGCCGTATGCGGTGCTCGATCTCGGCGGGGCGTCGACGCAGATCGTGTTCGAGCCGACGCTCGACATGGCGAAGCCGGACGCGTCGCTCGAGGAGGGCGAACACAAGTACGAGCTCAAGTACGACGGCACGACGCGGGTGCTGTACCAGCACTCGTACCTCGGCTATGGCCTTATGACTGCGCGCGAGAACACACACCGGGTCATGGAGTTCATGAGCAGCATCCGCGGGTCGAACCATGGGAAGGATGCGACGGTGTCGAACCCTTGCCTTGCGAAGGGGACGAAGAGGAAGGTGGAGATCAAGGACGAGCGGTTGGGCGGGAAGTGGAATGTCACGATGGTCGGCGAGGATGTGGGCAGCTGGGAGTCATGCAACCGGGCGGTCGAGCTCGTCATGGCCAAGGACGCGTAAGTCCTGTTCCCTCTCCTGTGTCACCGCACTATTGACATCTCTCTTATAGCATCTGTGAGGTCAAGCCCTGCTCGTTCAACGGTGTGTATCAGCCCTCGCTCCTCGAGACCTTCCCGCACGGCAAGATCCTCCTTCTCTCCTACTTCTACGACCGCCTCAACCCCTTCGTCGCCACCTCCGCGAACCCCCTCAAGGCTCCCCTCCGTATCTCCATGTTCGGAGACCTCGCGAAAATCGTCTGCGAGGGCCCGTCCGCATGGAAGGAGCACTGGGGCTTGGATGAGGCGCTCATGAAGGAGCTCGAAGGTCGGCCCGAGTGGTGTCTCGACTTGACCTTCCAGCACGCACTGCTCCGGCTCGGGTATGAGCTCGGAGGCGATCGGGAGATTGAAATTGGGAAACGGATTGACGGCACTGAGTTGGGTTGGGCTCTCGGTGCGACAATCATGATGCTCACCGGTGGCGAGCTCAAGTGCAGAGTCTGAGATCTCAGGGCTCAGCATTCATCCCTCCTGGTACTAGTCTTACCGTTTCTCGCTGCGTGTCGTACATTAGAGTGACTAGATGTAATTTATAGACGCTTTCTCGTTAGGATACCACATCTTGCATCGGTTGTACAGATTCTATGTATATATTCCGGCTCTGCCACATGAAACTCATTGCTAGATAACCCTTCTGTCCCTCCTAGCATCCGAATACGATGGCAGCTCGTCGTCTGCGCCATTGGAACCGCCAGCGATCATCCCTACATGGCCCTCGACCTTCCAGTTGTTGCCCTCTTTCCACTCAAAGTCCGTCCCCGCACCAAAGTTCACCTCAAACTCGCACGCGCCAGGGCCCGACACCCCGATCGCGGCGTAGACGTCGTGTCGCTCGCGGGGGAGGTATATGCCGACAAAGGCGTCCGGCAGCCGTTTGCCGTTGTGCGTGAAGAAAAGGCTGCCGTTGCGCCAGGTATAGCCGACCCCGATGGTGTCGCCGGGTGAGACTGAGAGCTCCTTGCAATACTCGCGTCCGCCGTTCGGGTCCTCGAAGAACTTGCGGCAGTCGTCCAGGTGCAGCCCTGCGCTGAGGCGGTTCCAGCCAGGAAATCTCCAGTCGGGGTAGGGGCGACAAGCCGTTCCTGCAGCACGGCACATTAGTTGATAGAAAAAGTTTCGTGCGATTCAGCAGGGGAGGGAAGAGGCCAACACGAAACTACTCACCAACCGCGATGACTCCCTCCATACGGATGATCTTGAGCTCGTAGTACACTCCCTCTCGGCCACGCGTGTCATACAGGCCCGCGAGGATCGGGAGGTTGCTCAGGAGGCACACGTCCTGTAACTTGTCCTCCGTCTTCACCTTCACGACACCCATGTGCGCTCCCTTCTCCCCGCCACCGGCACTGTCGATCCTCCCCCGGAAGCGTGGGGAAGTTGGCTTCTCGAGCTCCCATGCCCCGCACCCGAGTTCCCGGATGCGCTCAACGTCCTCCGAGGAAAGGAGGCGCGGCGGATCGCGTGGATGGTCGTGGCAGAATGCCTCGGCGGCCTCGTAATCACCTCTTGTGGCGTCGGCGTAGAGACCTTCGGGGTGCACCTGCTCGGGGGCGGCTTGCCACGCTGGTAGGGCCTCATTGGGGTCTTCAAGATATACAGGGACCTGTGCTCGCTCCTTGCCCTTAACTTTGGACGCGAGTGCTTTCCACGACATCGAAGTCAGAGTTCAACGTGTATATAGAGAACAGGCTGCGTGGCGCGAACTTTAGAGACCACCGCTGGTGTTCCAACATGTTTCAGGGCGTACCTATTGAGTGGCTGCTTTAGAAGAGTACGAGGCCTGGGCATTAGGGGGGGAGGGGGGGGGGCAGAGAGCACCTCCTTAGGGAATATACTGTGTTACTGCTTCGCGATTTGATAGTAAAGCATCTAGGAATGTTGTCGTGAGGCTGTGCGCTCTCATTGAGTTCAGTCAGTGCTCGGTCCAACCATATTTAGATGAAATTAATTGAGCACCAGAGAATCATGACATGTAGTAGCACTGGTTCGGCTATTGTTGAGATTGAGTAATGCATCCATCTAGACTGGTTGAAGCCAATGCTCTTCAAGTTGCAAGGCTGCTTCTTGCTTCTATGACAAGCGCTGGTGAGGGAACATTCGCGAGCGCTCATCGATCTGTAAGCAGAAACTTACTATGTTGTACTGTGACTCGGATTGATCCCAATTTGATCAATTGAAATAACTATATCCTCTTCGTGGCCTAGAAATTCATATTCCAAGCCCACGAAGATTTTCAACGAATGCTTTTCTGCCCAAACTGTGCGAACCTACTCGTCATATCGGCAGAGACAGGATATAACAAATGGGCATGCAATACCTGCGCATATGAGTTCCCGATCACCAAACAGGTCATTCCATTTTTCCTACCTCATAGGATCTCTTACTGAAACCATTGTTATTCTCAAGATGACCTCGCGCACCAAGCTGACGCGCAAAGAGGTCGACGACGTCCTTGGTGGAGAGGACCAATGGAAGCATGCCGACTCGACCAACGGTGAGATCCATCGAACACCTGACAATGCAGAGTCTAACAAGGATTAACGTGCGCGCTCCTCAGTAACATGCCCGAAATGCGACAACGATCGTGCATACTTCTATCAGCTGCAGATCAGGTCTGCAGATGAGCCGATGACTACATGTACGTACACTTTGTCAAGTCGTCCGTCTCCACCGTTGACTCGAATTTTGGCTAGTCTACCGGTTAGTAACGGATCTTTGCTTCCTCGTGAATGTCACCGATGATGATATAGGTGTACGGCGTGCGCAAACAACTGGCGAGAAAACTAAGCATCAACGTGTTCCCGTTCTACCGTCCTGCGCCGATACTGCCCTCACCCTGTATCATAGAGTCAATCGTACTCCTTTTTGTTCACTATCAGGCTGCCACCCGCAAATCGCAATCATGATCTTCTCTCAGACCCCCGAATACGACGTAGGGATACAGCGAATGGATTGTACAAGGAATGGTACATGTCAACCGGCATCGTACATACTCATACAGACTCCGTCCGCCCTCGTTCTCCATCGCCCATCCTACAGGCTTTGCAGCTTATCCAAGAAGATCGCCCACTCAACAACTGTCACCCCCCTCTTCAGCGCCTGCTCTTTTACCTCCCTGTCCCTAGTCTCCTCGCTCAGTCGTGCGATCGCACGGAGGTGGTCCACGCGTTTGATCCCGAGCTCGTACAACATCGGGGCAATGTGCAGCAACGACGGATCGCAAGACGACAGGATGACCTCCACCGACGACGTCGACGTCGCGCGGAGCATGCTGCTGCTGTCTCTATCTTCGCGGAATGAGCCTTGCACTGGGGAGCGAGGCGGTCCGAGGTTTCCGCTGCCCTTCGGGAGCGGGACTGGGCTTGCGGAACTTGCCTGGCTACCCGTGTGCGGTGGGGTGATCATGAACTACAGGGTCGATGCGTCCGTGCTCATTCACTATACATCAGCAATTTACGATAAGTAGGTACTCACTTCGCCTCTATCCAAAGACCTTCGGGGGATGTGTCGGCGCAATGTCGGGGACTGAAGTGTGCGCTCATACATCCTGCTCAGCGTTGGGCTGGATGGAGTTCTCAGATCTCTCGGAAGCGCGGCGGCACTCCCGGCGTCGGACCGTGGAGAGAACATTTTTGGCAGGCTACCTTTGGTAGCCTCTTGGTATGACACCATGTACTGACCGCCACAAATGTCAGCTTTCGCAACCACTCACCCTCGGACATGCAGGACCGACAACGCACCTCGCTACGTTCATAGGAAGCCCGTCCCGTCTTTGTGGTCTCCGTCCCTCGAATGCTTCCGTTTCGCGCCCCGCTTCCATCGACTGAGCCCGCATACCTCGGGTGGTCGCTCACCACCCTCCTCAACCTCGCGTCCGAATTTAATGACCCGGACGACACCCTCCGGTGTCCATGCCCATGACCCTGCACATGAGGACGCGCGTGGTTGTCGGCCTCGCTCCGCATATCGTCTTCGAACCTGCTCACACCCGCGCTGCTCTGAGCCACACGCTCGCGCCAGAGCGAGATCGTCCGCGCGGGCGAGTCCTCGAGGATGCGGTGCTCGACCAGCTCGAACTGGCCCTTCTTCCCGCTCACCTGCCGTGCGTTTTCCGGCGGGGACATCGGCGGTAAAGGAGACGGCTGGGGTTTCGGGGCCTGCATCGACGAGGGCTGCTGTTGTGGGGGCCCAACGCTCCTCCTCCGCGACTCGCCCAGCCTCGACGAGCCGCGAGCGCTTTCGCTCACGCTCGTGTCGCTCCGGCGAAGGGCCCTCTCCGGACGAGGGTACGCCTGTTCCTGCGACTGCTGGGTCGGCTGTTGCGCGTGGAACTGGCGCTCCTGCGCGCGGGCGGCGTTCTCCATCTGCCCTGAGAGCATGCGCTCCATCTCCGTCACGTAGTTGCGGTACCCGCTCACCGACTCGTCGCGGTCGTAGTCGGCGTGGATGTCGCCGACGGCCCACTCGGTCGGCACTTCGGTTGTGAATGCGTCAAAGTTGTCGTCGAGGGGGATGCTCGTCGGGGGCGCCGGGGAAGAGGCGCGGTACGCATGGCTGGTGCGGCGGGCACGGGTGTCGCCTCCTGCGATCGAGTCGACGTCGCGGGTGCTTCCGGCCATGTTCCGTGAGCCGCGGGCCCAGTATCCTTCGCTAGCGATGTCAGAGAGGTACATCTTGCGTTTTGCGTGTTGTGGTTCGTGGCTTTCCGATGTAGAGAGACACAAAGTCGGTTGTCGGCGGCTCCTTCGGTGTAGGAGCCAAGATAGAGCACAGAGTGATAGGGATGCTAGAGCAAACGGGGCACCATCGATTGTCCGCGTCCGCCACTGCAAGTGGGGGGTGTATACATATTACGCACGGACATGCGTAGGAGGCGTGTCTGAGCACGTGAAGGAAACTTGCCTGATCGTGTAGCTTGCGAGCCTCAAAGAGTTGAGGCGCGCGCTCGTGCCCTCCCCGACGTATGCTTTACCGCAATATATTCGACTGCTGGTCCATATCAAGAGAGGTCCGACCTGCTAGGTACGGCCGCCATTGTGGCAGGGGGGGGCCGCGCGATGGGTTTGCCAGCGATGCATGCGCTGGGAGTCGTCGCCCACATTACGTCCTAGACAACGTGAGATGCTGCAGCAAGAAGAACGACGACCCAGATGCGCCCTTTGGGGGAGAGCTTCTGTGGCCGAACTATCTGCGCGGAGATGAAGTCATCCCCCAGTGACACGCTCGTCACTGCGGATCTAGTGAAAGAGGTCAGTAGGCGATTGCGGCTTATCATCGTGCGGTCGTTCAAGGATTGTACGATATCGCCGATTTCTCTTTTGGCACGTTTGTGGCAAGACAATGGGACAAGATGCTCCTGTGAGGCGTCTACTTGGTCAGCAGCTGCAACATGAGAGGAAACTATTCACCGTACAGTGTCAACGACATGAACCAATACAGCGAAGAAGGCAGACCAATGGGTATGCCGGTGCAGCTGACATTGAGGCGAACCACTACCCGATGCCGTTTCTGGTGCATATATCCACACACCGGGATAAAGGACAGTCCACTGCTACTATGATATCTCGATATGCGCGGCTTGGATAACTCTTCTTCATATGAGTGTTCTGGATATCAGAGAAAAACGCTCATAGAAAAGGTAATGTCCAGACCAAGATGTATTAGGAGATACATTCGGGAGTGGGTGTTTGCTGTCGTACAGGTCTGTTAGCGTGAGTAACGCAGATAGCTGCTGCATCCGGAGTGTGGTGCGAGTCCGAGGCGAAGGGCAATATCAAAATGCGAGGAATTTGCCCGCGTCATTGTGTTTGAAATGGAGTGTGTACGCAACTAGTGGGAAGGGTGCATATGCGCATAATGTTCAAGTCACTTTAAGCACTGGGGCGGGGACGTGTTGATGTGAGAGGTGACCAACACTGCTGGACCCAACCAGAGTTTCGCGTTTACATGGTTTTGGTGTGCGATGGTGAGGGGACAATTAGGGCGAGGCGCCTTCGTTCTTGTTGCTCTCCTCAATGTGGGAGAAGCCTCCGGCCTCTGGACTCAGTAAAGACGAACTTGTAGGCGGGAATAGCAGGTCAATGTAGCAATTGCTGTGAGTGAATTCCTGCAGATACATTAATCAGGAAATCGCAGTAGGTCAGCGATATTACTAGCAAATAATTTAGATGAGAAGGCTATTGGTAGGTGTTACATTCTGCGCACCCTTGATGGGCATAGAGTTGTGAGACAGCAAAGTTACCCTGGTTTCGCAAACTAGGTTTTGTGAGTCAAAGCGACCATGTAGAACGGAGTCCAAGTGTATGGGGCTCTTTGGCTCCTGCGTACCGCAGTCCGGGTCTAGCTAGGAACCATCACACGTCGCCGTAGGGAATGAGATTATTGCACTGGGCAACTGAGCATTCAAAGACCGTCGGGGAAGCAGAATGAGTCCATGAGAATAAGACAGCTTTGCAGTCTCGGAAACGCGTAGCGGTCAAGACCAGGTCAAGACTTGGCCGAACAGGCCGAAGGCAACAATGGGGCGCCCACAGCCACAGGCGCGTCCGCGTCAGTCACGTGCAGTCGCGTCTGGCCTATATAATCCCGCGACGCGAGTTGTTGAATACCATACCCACCCTCTCTTTGACCACCACCATCGGCCCTTTCGTCACACACTCTACCCTCCACTCGACCGACTCTCTCTCCACAAAGTCCACCTACTACTTTCAACATGGCTCGTACCAAGCAAACAGCTCGCAAGTCCACTGGTGGTAAGGCTCCCCGTAAGCAGCTCGCTTCCAAGGCTGCGCGCAAGACGGCGCCGGTGCGTATTCCTCGATCGTTGTGAAGCCGAGTATTCTCCACTCATTTATAATTTGCTCAGACCGCGACGGGTGGTGTTAAGAAGCCTCATCGTTTCCGACCGGGTACTGTTGCCCTCCGTGAAATCCGTCGCTACCAGAAGTCGACAGAGCTCCTCATTCGCAAGCTGCCCTTCCAGCGGTTGGTTCGTGAGATTGCTCAGGATTTCAAGGTGAGTCATCAATCCATCAGTCAGTCATGGGGTTCCCCAGGTGTTGACGGCCTGTCGCCAGACCGACCTCCGCTTCCAGTCATCCGCCGTCATGGCGTTGCAGGAGGCTGCTGAGGCGTATCTCGTGTCCCTCTTCGAGGA
Organism: Lignosus rhinocerotis TM02; assembly: GCA_000743315.1. Classification (NCBI taxonomy): domain Eukaryota; kingdom Fungi; phylum Basidiomycota; class Agaricomycetes; order Polyporales; family Polyporaceae; genus Lignosus; species Lignosus rhinocerus. The sequence goes on from KN050184.1 coordinate 18,868, forward strand.
CACCAACCTCGCGGCTATCCACGCTAAGCGTGTGACCATGTATGTGATTTGGTTTTGGCTTCCGGTCACACTGTTTGACTGACTGCTTCCTCCAGCCAACCCAAGGATCTTGCCCTCGCGCGCCGTCTCCGTGGAGAGCGTACCTGAGGCGTTCTATGAGTCACTGCTCGCTGCATCAGGTTCACTGTGGCTATGTCCGGTGTTGTATGATTACGCTATTACATCACAATCCTCCCTATCCAGAGGGCTTTAAGTATGTTGTTTCTTGATTGTATGTGATCAGAAAATGGAGCGATTTTCCTCCGGATGCACGCTCATGGTGTGTTTGATAAGCGTGGATTGTGAGATTGAGTTCCAATGTCTGGATGGACAATATGGCTGTGTTGGTGGAGACTCATGTCTGGTGTGATCCTACCGTAGTATGTGCTCTGTATTACGGCAACGAACAATGTTACTAGAATATACACGGACCCTGTTGGTTAGACACCACCACCGCTCTTCTCGACAGGTATACGCAGCCTCTCCGTCCTGCCACTACGCCTCGGCGCGGGTGCGAAGAGCACTTCTCTCAGCTCCGCGCATATCTAAGCAATGGATGCATTCTTGAGCATGCAAGCTTCGCACATCAGTCGTCATCAATAAAGGACGCACCTCAACAAACTCGTCAAAGTCGAGATCCTTGTTGCGCGCAAAGCCCGCCTCCTCCAGCACATAGTCGTAATCCTTCGCCCGGACCTCCTCGAATCCGGGCAAGCCCTTCACGAACTCGTACACCTCCTTCGTCTCCAATCGCGCGCCGCCCCTCCCTTGCGCGCGCCCCTCGAACCCGCCCCGCAGCGCCTCGACTTCGCCCGCTTCG
>KN050184.1:19784-35945 GCA_000743315.1 Lignosus rhinocerotis TM02
CGCGCGCGGAGGACCAGCGCAGCTCCTCGGCCATGATCTCGACGACGCGCGGGAGGGCGTCGAGCGCGGCTTGCGCGTTGAGGAAGGAAAGGCGGCACCGGCGCGCGATCACGTCGATGGCGGTCTGTGCGTACTCATGGCGGACGGCGTAGCGGACCTCTGCTTCGATGACTGAGGAGCGGGGGTGAGTCATGTAGTGCGGGGACAGATGTGGAGGTGGGACGTACAGGGATATCCGGGTGACAGACGGATGCCGTGGAGAGGCCATGCCTTGCCTGTAGGCTGGGCAAGGGAGCACACCGTCCACGCGCAGTCACCATAGTTGTCCGACAGGTGTTTCGCAACTTCCGTTTCAAGCCCATACTACGGAAGGAGACTGGGTGAACATGTGACGAATGAAGATGCAATCTGACTCACCCGCTGAACCAGTCCAATGAACATGTTCCTGCTCCAACCGTCGCTCCCGACAAGCCTAAGCTGTTCGGTGACGCAGCCGCGTTTGACACGGTCCTGCAGGCCGAACACCTCAATGGCCTTGTCCACAGTCTCCTCGGCCATCGCGCGATACGTTGTCCACTTGCCGCCAGCGATGGTTAACAGACCACTGTCGCTCACATGGATCATGTGGTTGCGCACAAGGCCCTCCGTGCTCGCCGCGTTCGGGTTTCTCACAAGCGGCCGGAGACCCGCCCACGCGCTCAAGACGTCTCCGCGACGAACCTTGATGTCAGGGCTCAGGTACCTCCGCACTTCCTCCAAGATCCAGCGTATCTCTTCTTCCTGCGCGCGAGGGGCTGTCGTAACCTCCGCGGGAGTATCAGTCGTGCCAGCAATCGTGTTTCCTTGCCATGGCAGGAAGAAGATCACGCGGCCGTCAGAGGTAGCTGGGTCGAGCAGGCCCATGGTGCGGGGTGAGTAGTAGTTGGGAAGAGTGATGTGTGTTCCCGCAGACGGTTGAACGATCGGCTTGTGCGCCGGGTTGTCCATCGTCAGTAATGCGTCTGAAAATGGTCCCGTTGCATTGATAATACCCTTCGCGCGGACGTTCCATTCTTTGCCTGTTAGAGTGTCACGAACCCGTGCACCCTGGAGCTTGCCGCTTCTGTTGCTGTCCTTATCAAGAGAGGTTACCTCAACGTGATTGGCAACAATGGCACCTTGCTGCACCGCAGTCATTATGAGTGCGATGTTCATCCGAGAGTCGTTATGCTGGCCTATCGCGGAGCTGTAAGCTCGTGTGGGCTTTCAAAGCACAAGGTCCTACCTACCATCGTAGTACACCAACGCGCCGACAAGACCGTCTTGCTTGAGCATAGGAAACGCCTCGAGAGCCTTCCCCTTGCTCATAAGATAAGAGGACTCCATGTTCTCTTTCCCGGCAAGGATATCGTACAATTTGCAGCCCACCCAATAATAGGGGACCTGCCAATACCTGTGGACGCTCGATCGCAATAGGGAAAACGGGTACTGTGAGAGACGGCGCACTTATAGATTGGGAGCATAATTGGGAGCATAGCGGACAGGTAGGGGGCGGTTTGTAGAAATATTCGCCGCTCATGAAGGGCCTCCACGACAAGCTTGTACTGCTCATAGTCAAGCTCCATGACGGCCTTCTGAAGATACCGTACACCTCCATGAACGAGCTTTGTTGACTTGGAGGAGGTTCCTATACGATAAAGAGTCAGTTCCGATATCACTTGATTGATGCTCCGGGAGATGAGGGGAGTTGCGCTTCAGCCTTCCTGAGTTATGGTTGCGAAGTCGCAGTGCATAGCAATAAGCCTGTTCAGACGGGAAGGATGGAAAGGTTTCCTGTGCAAGGCGAACATATGCTTCTCCCGATATTTCTCCTCACTTGTGATATCACGCACGTTCACCAAAGATCGCTGTACTCACCAGAGCTAAAGTCATCTCGTTCAACCAGCGCAACCTTCAGACCTCGGCTAGCAGCATCTGCAGCGACTCCGGCCCCAGTTGCGCCTCCTCCAACTATCAGTAGGTCAAACTCTTGAGAGGGGTCGTCGTGAGAAGCCTTGAGTGCATCAAGCATGTGCTGTCTGGTCGGCGGAGTCCATGGCTGAGGCGGTCGACGCGTCTCCTTGGTAGAAGGAGGGTATGATGGGCCAGAGTTCAGGTAGTAGTATCCACCCGCCGCGGCGACGGTGGTGGAACCCGAGACGACCGCTAGAGCACGGCGCGAGACGAGCTTGCGAAGCATTGCCTCTGCTGCTCAGCTAAGAGCGAGATTTGGCAGGAAGAGAGGGTAGCGTCCGAGGGAAAGGATAATAGAGCGACAAGTCGAGAGGAGTAGTACATTGAGGTATGTATATGAACTCTTGTTACTTATCACCTTCTGAGTCTGCTCTCGGTCATCTCGTCGGCCCGCGCCGGTCATCGGCCCGTGTGGACCGACTCACTCGCACGCGCGTGTTCTTGGACTCGGACCTCAGAGGCTCTGAGTCTCAGAGGCTGAGGCTCAAGCGCTCAACGTTCAACGTTCAACTTCAAGGATCGGATGTAGTACGTATCATTCACAGTGGCATGGTCTACCTCGACCTCGTCCATGAACATCACTGAAGCTATGTTAGGTCGACCCAGCCTGAGCCGCCCAAAGCTCTTTGCCTCACGGAAGTCCTGCTCCATATATGTGCGTTCGCAGATGACCGAACGTTGAGTCACCTCGCTCGTTGTAGCAAGCTCTTCCACGAAGTATCGATACAAGTGCTCTGGGAGGAACTTCACACCCTTGCTCCTCTAATTCAATGCTTTCCGCATGACGCATGGACGGTTGACGGAGGTGAATTGGTACGTGTACTACCACTCACCCACTAGTGGCATCAGATTCAGTTGGTGGTGTAGACTCACAAAGCATCTTATAGATATTAGAACGATCTCTGGCCACGATTGCTGCACTACTCCAGTCACATACGACATCTAGGCATCCCGTATTTCTCCTCCTCATCCACTGGTACAATCGAGATACACGAACAAGTTTTGTGGAGTATGACTGCGCTTCGACCTGTCCTTGCCCTTCTTCCGGGGTTGCTCAGCCTCCACTGGCTGCATTTGGGTGTCGAAGACAGACACCTTCCTATGATTTTGTCCTTCAGTGGTCCACTTCTCCGAAAGATCCATATTTATCATTGGCAACTCCGCAACGATCCCCAGAGGATATTACAGACTTCGCTCTCGTTCATTGCCGATCGCTTCCCTGAACTACAGACTTTTGTGATAAACTTCGCACACGACATCGTTACAAACGCGTCGCCCCCATTGTCGACCCTGCCTTCCAAGCTCGTCAATTTACTGGAGTTCCATTATCAGAACATTCCTCTGGAACCAAAATTATTCAGTTCCCTAGCGAGACTCACCAATCTCCACACTATCACAGTCTGTCTACCGGATAATCTTGATTGGTCTGCCATTGAGCTACCCATGCACCCGTTCCCAGGCGTCCACGAAGTCATGCTCACGACTACATTGCGTTCTTACATCGCCTTCAGCACCGTTGTTCGCCTATGTCACACCCAGGATTTCTCCCTCCGATTGACGGGGAAACTCGGAGTAAATGACCTCCCTCTGCTCGCTCCTTCCATTCGCAAACAGTTCTCGCCTTCAGCACTCACCCGTCTCATAATCTATCCACGCAATAGCGAGGAGATAGATTTCCCTGCTGACCAGGAGCAAGTTGTAATGCGTTCCTCTCATTTCCGGCCTTTCCTCGACTTCAAGAAACTTGTTCATTTCAGTTTCTCAGGCGATTGCAAATTTGATATGGACAACCCCTTCCTCTACGATATGGCGAGTGCGTGGCCCTGCATCCGTAGACTCTCCATTGCAGCCGAGGATCCGAACCGCATGAATTCCGCCAATACTCTGCCCACACTCGACGCACTCTCATCGTTTGCCCTTCTCTGTCCTCAGCTAGATGATCTATGTATTCCTTTTACAGCTCGGGATAAGCTTACTCCGCAGGCTATCAAAGCCGCCCTCCCATTGCAATTGGATAGAAGATCACAGCTTCAAAGGCTTGATATCAGCTGTTGTCCCATCGAGAACGCCGAAGGCACAGCAGCATTCCTCGCAAAAATATTCCCTCAATTGCACGCTTTATGTTTGATCTTCCCGGAAACGGATGAAGGAGAATCGTGCAGGATGAAATGGGCAGAAGTCAAAAGGTACCTCCCGTGGTTCATGATGATACGGGAGGATGAGCGGGAGTGGTTGAGGCGAGAACCGGGTCAGGGTAGGAACTTGCGCTGAGTTGCAGGGTGGGTCTGCTTAGTTATTACATCTCTCGTTCCCGTTCCTTAGAGACCACGCTCACTGCCCAGTTACCTACCTCGATACGCACTCTACGTGATAGCTGTACTTGCAACGAGGAGAATGGCTGCCTGGCATCACCATTGTCAATCGGCTTTTCGAAGGAGACTCCTTGATAGCAGACGGCGGAAAGACGGAAAGGGCGTATATCTAGCATTTTCACCGTTAAGTCTGTGATACTTCCTGACATATCATATCGCGGAAAGGGCGTTTATCTAGCATTTTCACCGTTAGAGCTGTTATACTTCCTGACATATCATATCTTCTCCATGTACATCAGGCAATCCGGGACATCATGATCCATGGGAACTACTCCAAATACATCGTACACAGAGAAAAGGCATCAGGTACCAGGTAATCTATCTGCGCATCTTGCCACTGAACTTCTATCTGCAGCGTAAACGAGACTGACTCGAACTTGGCCCCATTCAACCTCTCTAGCTCACACATCCCGTTCGGCATTCAATATCAAGGATTCCGCCCACGGCCCGCGCGGAGTGATCGTGCAGCGACAGTCCTCAGGCGTTCTGCAGTTCTACGCTGAGAAATGGTTGACGAACGCAGTAAAGCACAACTCACGTAGCAAAGCCATCCGACATCCTGGGCACGACCTTGATCTCCTTGCCCTGCTCGTCGAGTGGTGGAGTGATGTTGTAGACGTGCAACACCGAAGCGACGTTGATGAACAGAGAGGCATCCGCGTAGTACCTCCCGGGGCATATTCTGTTAACCGCCGATCATGCTCGTGGTCAGGCGGGCGATCGGATTATCAGTAGCAGGTCGGAGCTTACCTTCGTCCAAAGCCGAACACGTATGTGTATGGGTCGCGGATGTTCGGATCTAGCTGTCCGTCACGTATGAATCTCTCAGGGCGGAAGACATCCGGGTCTGGGTAAGCCTCGGGATCGTGCATGCAGGCCCTGCACAGCCAGTTAGCACGGTGGTTGCACGAGTTCGACGAATTCCACTCACCAGACGTTAGCCAGGAGAATCGTCCCAGCAGGGATGAAGTAGCCTTGGAACTCGTCGTCATCGATGGTGGTGTGCGACATCCCGAGGGGAGCAACATTGAACCAGCGGAGCGATTCCTTGATCAGGGCGTTTATGTACACTAGCGAGTCGCGGTCGCTGAAATCGGGCAGTCTGCCAGGGCCGACGATAGTGTCGAGTTCGGCTTGAGCTTTCTTTTGCACGTCCGGATAGAGCGACACGGCGAGGAAGAATGTCTCTAGCGCAGAAATCGTCTAGTGCACGTGTGAATTAGTGGTACTATGCTGTTCACAAGTCATCGAACGCACTGTGTCCGAACCAGCTGCACAGCAAGAGATCGACGCGTCAACAAACAGCCAGTTGTGAGAAAGGACAACTTGCCTTCGAAAGCAACACCTCCGACATTCTTGGCAACCTCCAGGAGGTCGTAGGCTGATCCTTTTTCATTGTCGTTGTCATCGGAGCTTGTGAGTACGTCGGAGACTATGCACTCCGGCGCCCCATCTTTACTCTGCCCCGCAAGCGACTCAGGATGGAACTTTACACTGGTAGCACACATTCTCTCACCGCTGCTTCCTGGTACCGCTCAAACGGCACATCCCTGAGGCGGAACGTCGCGTCGCGCCACTTGGCGAATTGCTTCTGGAAGCCGCCGCCAGGGATGTATTCGGGAAGATGACGAAGGAAGGGGAGATAGTCCACGAGGAAACCCCCCGCGACGAGGACTTCGCGGGTACCGAGAACTCCCTCTTGGATCACGGCCAACGTCTCATCGTTCTCGCCTTGAGCATCGAGTCCGTACGTAATCTTCAGCAGCGCTGACGACAAGGTGCTGCAAGTCCACTTAGCGGGACAAACGATATGAACGAGAACGGGCCTCACTATTGAATCGAGTCCTCCAGGCGACCTGCATGGTTGTATAGTTTGCCTAGGAATCTATGCGACGCTGCACGCTGCAAGTGCCTGTACTTTGGGAGAGCGCCGGGCTGGAAGTGCTGCCAGAACACACGACGGTGATGTTTGAATGCTGCGTTATACTGCCAGAAAGCCAAGTCCCACTCCTGGCCCGTGCTGCGTACAGATAAACAAACATCATGGGAATGCACAGTGATAGTAGAGCACATGACTCGTACAGGTCTAAACTTGGTGTCTGCTTCCGGTCAGATGTGTTTGCCGAGCGCCGCTCCATAAACTCGTAGGCTGTAGCAGCATCCCCAAGGATTATGGTTGTCTGATTCAGCACCCGCATACAGAGCACGTTGCCTACGTCAAACTGTAAGTTTGCGCATATGGAAATGAACTGCTCGTGAAGACGGTGCGTACCATACTGTGCACACAGTTCGTTGAACGCCAGCCATGGTCTGCTCTTTGGCATGTCCAAGAGATTTCCGATGATTGGGAGGCCTTTTGGGCCTGGAGGTAAGGGTCTACCACGAGAGCGTGATCTCCATGACAGAAAGGAATGCAGGTAGAGTCCGACCAGCACTGTCAATCCAACGACCACGGGAGTGGTCAGGAAAGAGCTGGGTGTGGATACGGACTCGGAGGTCATCATGGTCATAGTGTGCAAAATTCGCCTCCAGGGGTCCGAGGCTCAGTCTGTAGGGTGCCCTCGAGGTTATATACCATTGTCTCTTCGAGCTCTCGTGATTGCCCACATGAGCGAGATGTACCGAGGGGAAGCTTTGACATTTCGTCCGACACATGTCGGGGCCTTAGAGAATGCGAGCGGCCGAGATGGTACCTAGGATCACGGCGTTGGGACCGTTCGAGAAAATTGAAATGAACTCCAGCGCCATTTGTAAAGAGAAGATAACACACGAACCGGTAGTTCGGAGGAGCATCAGGCGTCTCTCTTTCCCCGCTTTTTGTTCATCGTCCAGCTGTCTGTCCTTCCAAACCGACGCAGTCTCAAGCGCTCTGCCGAGTGATGCAGACACGACACGATTGACAGCATATGTATTCCAGCAGATCAGGTCAAGAGATGTTATGCTATTAAAAACTCTCTGCCTGCCTTCAGCTGTGGGCGAACGTATGTACAAACGACTTGGACCTACCTTTTACTACTTATCCGTGCTGCCAGTGCTTCTCCGAAGTCACCTCTACCGTCCAGAATGAACGCTTCCATCCAAGATTTTCGGCGTTTAATCGCACACCGGTAATCCTCCGGGCACATGCGTGCAGTGATCTTCAGCGATCATCGCGGGCGGAAATAGTGTATTGGATGCGAGAGAAATCTGCATGTTACCTGTAGTCATGTCTCTGAACTTCTGTACCGCGTTTGCCGAGGGGCGGCGTGATAGTAAAGACGTGCAGTTTTGACGTGTACCGATGAGCAAGTCAGCCGCAGCGTAAAGCCGCTCAGGAAAGATTCTACTCACACGTCATGTCAGAAAGTTACGGAAGGTGATGATCAATGCGCCCTCTGCTGGAAGCGGAACCGAAAGGACTCGGATCTCGTATACTCGAAGTGAGCTGGCTGTCGCGGACGGACTGCACAGGATGAAAGATATCAGCGTATTCATATGCCCTTGAATCATGTATGCACGTTCTGTACGACTTACGGGTGTCACACTGTGAGTCCTATCGGGACGAAGTAGGGTGCATACCAAACTTTCTGGATTATTGGTAACGCTGTGGTAGGGATGGAATGATCTTGCAGCTCAGCGTCTTCATTGGCGTAATATGATAAGACTAGCGGCGCCACGTTGAACCATGGGAGACACGCCTTGACAATAGTGATCAGGCACTTCAGTTGTTGCAGTTTCTGGACGCAAAGACGACCGCGTCTCACTACGGCATTCCAAGTCTCACTACGGCATTCCAAGTCTCACTACGGCATCCAGCGGAGCTTCTGAGCTGGTTGATTCCGGGGAAGTCTATGGGAGCTCATATCAGCACTTGTACGCCAGCATGGGAAATGGAGGCACAGTGTCGGATGCAGCTGCAGATCATCAGTTCAAAGCGTGAGCCAGAAGAGAACTGGAGTTTCCATCGCAACGCTCACCTTGGAACATGAGACCAGCGACATGTACGTTCATCGGCCAAGATTCCAGGTCAGATGACGCCGTTGTATGCCAGCCGCGTGCACGGTTTGCAGGTTCGCATTGAGAGGGTCGACGGTATGGTGTTGGAACGCTTATCTCGGCCTCCTGACATCGCTCAAACGGCGCGTCCCTCGGGTGCTAGCTAGCATCACGCCACTACGCGAAATCTTTCTGGAACTCACCGCCGCAGAAGAAGGTAAGGGGGTAGTGTAGGCAGGGGGCGTTATCTGACAAGCTCACCAGAGGCCAGGAGCTTGGGGGACTCTTGCACGCCTCTCTGAATGACAGCAATCGTCTTTTCCACCTCAACACCGTAAACATTCCTTCATATCGCCGCTGACAACGTGCTACTGTTCAAGGCAATGGGGAGCTCGTAGGGAGGCCGATTGGAGACGGCGGAGGCACGTACTACTGCTGCGTAGGCTGCGTAGGCTATGGGCTTGCCAAGATGTCATGGTATTCTCACCAACAACGCGTGAGGTATCGTAGGTTGCACTGGCTGCCACCGAATAACTGCCTAGGATCGATATGTGACCAGGACGGTATGACCATGCATTGGAAGGACTAAAGTTGCCTTATATTTACTATGAGATGCATCGGCCGTTATGGCATTACTTATTCCATTCACAAACCTTCATAGAAACATTCAATTCTTCGTACAGTGTCAGTGGGCTGGTGTGCGGCGTACATTGGGTAATGTGAGTGGTTTGGACCCAAGTTGCACTTGGAAATGACAGGCGAGGATAGAGGTCGGAATCAGCCGAACGGTGGCGCACTTATCCAGGCCATCCATACTACATATGTATACAGTACAGTATACTTGACCAGTACTTACTGACTAGTGACTTGGAGTCCTCCACGAGTCAAACCTTCCTAGCTCATCGTGATGCATGTGCTCTAGCATGTTTGTGCTCCTCTGTATCACAAATGTGACTTTTGAACTCCGAAGACGACAAGATGGTAAGTTAGCACTAGAGCACTGAGGATCGAAAGGCCAGGCTTCGGTTCAGATCAACAGAATGAACGTATGGGAGGTGGAGGATTCTAAGCTTGGGTGGAGACCAGCTTCAATTGGATATAAGGAGCTTTGACTAACAAGTGAGCTTATGGATTCGTGAACTTTCGAAGGATGCGACCGGTCCGAGTCCGCCTGGAGTAGCCTTTGGACCTTGGTGAGCAAAGATCACACTCTTCCGTTTTCGACTCAGCTTGGTCAATGTTATGTAGCTGTTTAGTTTTCATTGCCCGACAAGTTGAGTCTTGAGGTCCCCGAGTCAGACACGACGCGACCCACGTGCTTCGCCTCGTCACATACTTCGGCTGTGGATGTTCGGTCGGTTCTTGTCGTCGGTCTGCCACCTCGACGGTGACGTTGAAAGCACCCAAGAGTTGATGTCCTTCGCCTGGGACTCACTAAGCCTCCTCACTTGCCCCATTTATCGTTACACTATTCTCCTCTCTCATAATTACTCAAGTCACTCGTTTGCAATCGTACAGTAATAGACCAGGTGGGTTTGCTAGCATGTTCATTTCCATTGTCTCTACAAAAGCTTGTTTGTACCCACCACAGCTGATCATTCAACACCTAACACCTAACACAAGGACAACTTTATAGTCAATAACGCCCTTGTGAGTCTATCGGCTCTCGAATTCTCCTTCCTGACATGTTGATGAACATGACAAATCTCAGATTTTCATCATGCATCAAATTCTACTCATCAGCGAAATTACTGACTATATCTGCGAACCTCTGGATGAAACAACGTTAGCTTCACTCGCACGCTCCTGCAAAGCTCTACACGAGCCAGCTGTTCGTGCTCTCTGGGCGGACCTCAGTAACCTTGTGCCTCTTGTGAAGTGTTTTCCGGTGGACTCATGGATTGTCGAGGACAACGAGATAGTGAGTGCTTCGTGGGAAGTCGTGGATTCTCACAGCACTCACACTAGTCACAGATCCTTCAACGTTTGCCGGAGACACATGAGTGGAAGTCCTTCGAGCGACACGCACGATTTGTACGGACGCTCGGAATGTATCCAGCATACGGGCTAGCGTACACTCGACTGGCTTTGTCTTTCGATGTACTGCCGTCCTTGTGCGGAGTCCGGCCCCATGGAACGACGCTTCCCAGTCTCCGCTCTTTCCAGTGGTCATCATTGGGCGTGGCCGCTCAACATTTGCCTGCGTTCGCATATCTCCTTGGCACGAATGTCAAGCAGATGTTCATCAATGCGTCGGACCTCGGGTCTGATTCTGGACATATTCTCACGCTTTTCTTTGCGATACTCGCCCAACGACAAGCCTCTCTACAATACATCGGTTTCTTTAACTTGCCTAATCTCCACACTAATAGTCCGGCAGCATCGTTAGCCCTGTCGTACACTGTGCAAGGGGCCACGGCCCTCACGACTTTTGACTGCGCGCATATCGCGTTGAGCGAAGAGGCGGTGAACGCACTGGCATCCCTGCCGACGCTGACCTACTGCTCGTTGCGATTGCCAGAACTGCGGGCATGGCGCTCTGCCTGTACCGTATCCCACCCGTTCCCGGCTCTTCTTCATATTGAGATCTCCTGCAGCATAGAAGCGTATTCGGCTTTCAGCCGTGCTATGACGCTTCCTCTCATGAAGCATGTCGTTCTCGCTGTCACCAGCGTTCCCGATAGCCCCGCCCTCCTTGACTTCTTCCCATCCATCCGTCGGCAAATGTCCCCTGCTACACTCACGTCCATCCAAATTTGTCTTTTCGATGGTCTCAGGCATCAAGTCACTCGCGCAGCCATGGTAGCGAAGGGAGCGGTCCTTCGCTCCTCACACTTCTCGCCACTTCTCGATTTTGGCCTGCTCGAGTCTTTCGACCTCCGGCTCCCATGTCTGCACGACATCGACGATTCACTATTCACATCTTTGGCGCAAGCATGGCCTCACATCCGTACCTTCGTGCTAGGTGACCAGCCGTACTGCGTCCACGACTGCCCGCGGACAACCTTGAAGGCACTCATACCGTTCGCTCTCCACTGTCCGCGGCTCGAAGCCCTCGGACTGCAACTCGACGCTTCGACCACCCATTCAGCTGGACGCATTCCTCTCACATTCTATGACGATCTACGCGCGCTCCCAAGAGGCAGCTCATCGCGCGTCGAGCTCCTGCACGTCAGCACCTCCACGGTGACGCACGCAGAGGAGGTCTCCACGTTCCTTTCGTGCGTCTTCCCGGAGCTTCGCATCGTTTGGGCCAGTCGATCGGACAAAACGCGTGAGGGGCAGAAGCGGCGGAGGGCGTGGCAGAAGGTGGATAAGCTTGTGCGCATGATGCATCGGGTGCGGATGGACGAGCGAAGGAGGTGGCAACTGGGAGCACCTTGTTCGAGTACGCCAAGTCTGGAGCTCAAGGCTGGCTGTGCAATTGTTTGTGCGAATGGAAATATCATCGAAGGGGCATCTACCAGTGACAGAATAGAAAGTGGCATAGATTATATTTGAGTTTTTAATGATACCATGAGGACTAGCTCGGGACTCGCTACCATCATATGTATAGTCTGTAATTGAGACTCAAGTCGCAGACAGCGCTGTTGTCACACTTGCGCAGTATTACAGTGACACAGGGACATGTTCACCTGCCAGTGATCGTCGCCATCTCAAGTTTGAAGCTTTGCAGTTGCATCTTCGTGTTCAAGTTGTGTTACGTATGGCCTTTCGCGATAGCCACTTGCGACTGGTGCTCCATCCCGGGCCCAATGTCCACAACCACTCCATTGAATATGCTCCCATGCTTGTGCTGTATCCGAGCGCGACGGTCGGTGGGTCGTACTACGGTACCAGAGAATTGATTCTGCATCACTTGTGACCCCTGCGGACCTTGGGTCACAGTATGAATTATGCCATAGTGTACACTAGTAGTATATAGCATGTGGATATCATTCACTCACTGCCAACACAGTCTGAAGAGGTGGGGTGGAAAGTCACATATCCAGACTCATCGCGCCGTGTCACTCCATCCACAGTCGCTCCTGCCTCCTCACCCTCGCCATCTCCCGTGCATATTTCTCAACCTGCTTCCACGTCACCCCCATATCCCGATTTTCCACATCCAGCCCTTGCTCGGGCTTGGGCATGCCTGCCCTCGTCCACGCCGTCTGCAGCGTCATCAGGTCCGGGCACAAATCCGACAAGAACCCCGCGATCATCATCTGGTCCGCCTCCTGGTCGATCGGGGACGAGCCCACTCCAACCATGAAGCACTGCTTGAACGAAACCCCGCCCGTCGGCCGATGGCCGCGCTCATAGTCGTCCTCAAACGCACTGACGTCCGTGCTGATGGGCAGCGCAAGCGCAGTGACATCCGGGCAGTGCTGCGCAAGCGGGATGAGCCCCGCGAGTGTGACGCGAGGTGTGAGTCCCGGTAGAGGGTACCGCCGCCACTCAGCGTTGAGCTCGAGCAGGCGGAGCTTGGGCCACGCAAGTGCCATGCGCATGATGAAGTCGTCGTCGAGTTCAACCGACCCGCCTGGATCAAGCTTGAGCGCCTCCAAGTTCAGCTGGAGGAGCGGAGCGAGCGTCTCGGGCAGAACGACATGGAGCTGGCCTTGGTGAGCGGAGCAGGGAGAGCGGGACGCAAAGCGCAGCTTGCGGAGGCTTTTGCATGCAGGATGCTCAGTGAGCTTAACGAAGAACTCGCGGAGATTGGACGCGGTTGGGGCTTGTCTTACGGAGAAGGAGAGGCTGTTGAGTCCGGGGTGCCGGATTGTATCAAGCCAGGCTTCGCAGACGGTGACGGTATCAGTGTAGAGGGTGAAAATTTGCAGAGAGGGGAAGAAGTGACCTCCGTGGCCCTTCGCCCACTCGAGGAGCTCGCGGGAGGTTTCGCAATTGGCGCGGATGGAAACTTGTTGCAGGTTATTCATACCAGAAAGGTGGGACACGGTAGCCAGCGACATCTCATTATCCCATGTATAATGAAATTCCTGCAGATGCTTCTGGCGGAAGCCGAGGGCAAGTACCGCTTCTTCAACCGAGGGGCATGGTGCTGAGACGAATTGGATGGTGCGCAGTTGGGATGAGTTATCGCTGCCAAAGTTACTGAGTGCATGGGAGAGCTTCTTTGCGGACTCGTCGGACATTAGGCCCATAACAACGCTCATAGACGATACCTTCGGGTTAAGGAGGAGAAGCAGGGATGCGACGTCTTGCGGTTCGCTCTCGAGAACTTGAGCCCATTCGAATGATCGCAAATTTGGGAGCAGGGGCTCCGTGCCAATGCACTTCTGCAGGGTGACAAAGACGGGGCCTGCGAGCTTCAGAACGGCGTAGTAACTTGGGTAAGAGTAGGGGACCAGGCGGATGGCGCGGATGGCACGAATACGTGCAGCGTATGCCTTGACGCGTGTCCAATCCTTTGGATGTGGATTCTGAACGAATGACTGTAATGCTAGCTCAGGCTAACATCGCGTAGCATTGCTCAAGCAACGCACCAACTCCCTGCACCCATTTCCCTTCCTCGTCTCAGTCAACAGTTCGTCCGGGAAACACTTGACCAGAGGCACAAGTGACGCTTGAGTCTGCCAAAGCGTGTCGAGGGCAGCATCCTGAAAGCATCGTGTGGTGACAGCTAGCGCAACAATGGTTGAATTGCCTCCCTTCTCGTATTGAACCATATGAAAGATGATGTTGAGTAGCTCGGGGACACAACGACAGCGATGCATTGTCGGCGTAGGCTCCAAGATGCTCTTCGTGTTTACGGCAATATTGGACAGGGAGTAAGGATTGATAATATATACCAAAGTAGTGGCAGCCTGGTATGAGGTTGGCACACTCGCGTAGCCAAGCCAGTACAAGCTTGAGGATCAAGTTTTGAAGTTCGGGACGGCGCTCGTTTGCGACCTCAGTTCACAGAGTTCTTTGTTGCTACGGACTGGCGTGATGTCTGCGAGGAAGAAGATGTTGGATTGCCGTATCGTGAACCAGTATGAGAACGCTAGTGGGAGCTGTTGGTGATATCGCCACTTAAGAGGTAGAGATGACAGGCGCCTGTTGCATACAGTCGCGACGCGACGGTCACGGGATATTTGCTGATATACGCGTGTTCTCGGCGTGTCGCTGCATCATGCCTCCTTCAAGTTGTCGCTCTGAGGTTCTGTCACTTCCGTCCCCTTTAATCATCGAAACAGTCCCAACGTTGGATCACATGTAAGTTCGGCTCCTTGCACCTTGCTGTCTCGTATATTATAATCGGGTCGACTTCACTATAGTATACTTCTACTGTAGTACTTTCGTGTACGAGCCGGACTCAACGCAACCCCGTCCAAATACCGTAACGTGAGCCGACTGAGCACTATCTGAACAAGCAATTGAATAGGACGTAATCATACAGGTATGGCAGCGTACCAAACCCACTATGAGTGTACAAACCGCCATGAACCACCAGTCTGGCAAGAGAGAGATTGTTCGAGCACTCGCGGCGCCCGTGTCTGGAGGTTATCACCGTAGTAGCAACACCATTGGCTGCCAACACTTCATAGTGATCGTGCATTCGAATGTGGCGTATGTGCGTGCGTTGGCTACATGACATTGACAAGTGCTCTACGACGCCTACGACGAGTTGCAATACGACGTGGAGGGATAGCCGAGACTGGTAGAGGACAACTCTACTGGACTAATAGTACGAGGGTTACTCCAGCTTTTCCAGATCCACTAAGTAGTGAACGGGACTCACCATTGCCCGAAGTCTCCCGCGCTATTCGCGGTCTATCTTGCCGCATCCTTACTATGGCAAGAATATTACTCAGCTGATGAGGAGTCCTTCCAGGCAATGTCACTTCCTCGTCCTGTTTACGCAGACTGGGACTCAACTTCCACCAGTTGTATCTTGGTTCAGGAAACAAGCGCCACCTAAGGTAAGTCGACTATTGGGTAGTGGTTCATCGATGCGTCCACGAACGTTCTGAATGAGATGTATTCCGCTTTCGCTCAAGAAGGCGTCCGAGTCGTCGGGGAGCGAGGACTTACGAGGCAGCATCAAACAGCAGTGCGAGGAAATGCGGGTTTCTACAGTACGCGGCGAAGTTCTGGAACGCCTCGAGGGTAATCGCAGGCTCATGTGCGAATTGCATGAGTGACCATGCTTCACCATCTCGTGACAAAAGTTGTTGATTGAGAATCCACATGCCGGAAGGATGAAGGGGCGCGGTTGTTCAGGGTCAAGAAGGGGACGAACATCCCATGCTCACCAATTGTCCGTCTCCAACTGCAGTCTATGCCTCAAACGCGGCAACATGCATGATGTGGGGTTTGGGCTCAGCCAATACGAGGGTCATAAGATCGGCTCGAGAGTGGAGCGTAGCAAAGACATCATATTAGAGAATGTCAATTTGCACTCGATTGTCCTGATAGAAATAGCGACACCTCTGTTACGTGTATTAGGATGGCCATAGCGTGGTGCACTGTGCAGAATCAGAAGTGTAAGCGACCACATTGCGTCAGTGTCAACATTAGGGTCTTTGAGCATATATCACTGTAGTCGAGGTTGGGTAATTAAGCGTCGCAGTGTTGGTCTTGGGGTCGTCATAATGATTCGCTTCTCCGCGAAGTAGCCATTCGAAGTCGTCAGGTTTTGGCCCAAAGTTGACAACGAGAGACGTGTCGGTATGGGGAAGAGACTGCAGATAGAGTTGACGTGATTGTCAGTCATATTAGTAGTGGATTAGAAGGCGTAAGTACTTATATTTCAAAGAAATCTATGTAGGAGATCTGCACATACGTATACACGGTACGCGCGCTGACCGTGCAGTGCGCTGAACGCGGGATC
>KN050185.1:7802-35745 GCA_000743315.1 Lignosus rhinocerotis TM02
GAGGGAACGGGGGGGGGGGGGGGGGGGGGGGGGGACGTTCTCCCCTCCTCCGCCGTTCAAGCCTTTCTCGGCGGCGTCACAGTGTCAGTCGGACCATGGCACACCTTGCTCAACACAGTTCCACGGCCAAGTGTGAATAGCCTCCTTATGGAACGTATTGAGAGCCACGACGTTCATCAACCTCAAACAATGCAGGTCGCCCACGACGCATGGAACTCGGCCGACGTCACATCCGATGTCTTCCAAGGGGCGGAATACGAGGAGCCCATGGGCGATCCCGAAATGCACAGAGGATTATCAGCTCAAGACGGACTGTCTAGCAAGCTGAGGCGAGCAAATAGTAAGATCCGACCCAACGGCATACGGTCGATCCTAGCATGAAGGTAGCCTGACCGCAACTCAGGGGGACAGGTTTCACGCGAGGTGAACCTTGAGGTGGCTATCGGAGAGCCGGACGCACGGCTAGACAAGCGCGAAGGTTCGTCTTGTGGGCGAACCTCCATGCGGCCGTTCTTCTATCGCTGCGGCATGAGGAGTCAGCCGAAGAGAACGTGTAGCGGTTCATCCTGGGCGCGCGGGAGGACCAGCGCGCGCCTGAAACCCCTTCGACCCATCCCTTCGCGGGCGAATTTGGTGCGGCGCGAATGTGGCTCGGGTAAGATGGAAGAACGGAAGCCGTCTCCTTACGGTATTGTGGCTGACGCATGGGAGATTTGCAAGGCGCATGCCCAACCGGTTCCCCTGTGTTGCCGTTTGCCAAGGATTCTGAGTCCTGACATAGCAAAAGGCCTTTTTGAGGGTGTTCGACTCACCTGGCGTTGACCACCATGATGGATAGAAAGTAGTTGCGAGGAGACTGCACACCGCCATAATATGTCGGACCAGAGTTGGAGCAGGTGTTGACAAGCTGACTATCCAAGTCAGCCATTGGTGGGATCTAGGCGGGGACGAATCTTCGGTGCCTAACCTAATAATCCGGGATACCGGGAAGTTTGAGAGTCGCTGACCCCAAAATCTACCAACAAGTACGATCTGTTGCTGAATGTACGAAACAGAACATTGGACGCAAGGCTGTGCTCTCATTCATGTCCTTCCGCATCCAAAAGAGGCAGTAATGTTCAACAACACTCGGCCGGTCAAGACTCATCTGTCTGAAGACTCCGGACTGCCTCTAGAGGAGTCCTCGTCTGAAGGCCGCACATCATGTGGTGAACTGTGAGATTTAGGACCCTGCAGCTTCGTCACTCCACGGTCACCGGGGGTGAAAACTCAAAGAAACCCCGTTGGCTCAAGGCTCAACCGTGAGGCATCCAACTTACGACGTTACACTGGCAGGTGTAGTACTGTCACAACGTGACGAGAACGACTCAACGGAACTCCGGAACGTTGTCACCCATGTCCAGAAATGTAGCGCGACGATACCAGCTTTTCAGTCAGATTGTTCTCAGGCCGTCTTGAACGTTGTCTTGAACGGCTTGCATTTGCGGATGGGCCTAACCCAGAACACGCGCGGCTGACCAATTCATACTTCCCTTCTGAAGACAAGAGGCGAACAGTGGGGAGTAGGGCGAAGACCGCGGGTATACCAATGTTTCGAAGGGTTGTGCACATGGCGCGTGCAATATGTGGTGCACCTGCATAACAAGCTTTAGGAAACATGTTTACGCAACCGGTCGCCATGGAACTCACGATGATCACTCACTTGGAGACTCCCCATGTGTTCCGAAGAGTGGCGTGGTGGGCTTTATCGCCGACACAACACACGCAGCACACCTCGACGCCTCAAGGCTCGATATACCATCTGCTGTGGAACAAGAATCGGCGCGTCTCCGCGGTGAGGAGGATGATTCAAGGTCCGAACTTGCGTGGCACTGCGGAATGATCTCTAATCCGCTTTAAGCCCACCGGAAGCCGTATACGAGTCGGTGTGACGAGAGCATGGATCATTCGAAGAGGTTTGCGTGATACCACAGACGTGAGGCCTTGACGAAGATGCCGTCAGAGGATTGTGTTGACCCGCGTTCCAGACAAAAGGTGGCTATATTGCTACTCACTGTACTTTCGAGCCCACGCAGCAGGGTTGTAGACGGTCGGATAACTGTCTGAGTATATCGCAGGGGCGGTTAACGAGGCCTGCGTGTAAGTTATTCTAGGCTCCGGTGGGTCTAAAAGGAATAGTTGATTTCAGCGGTCATCATGTTCGGAAATCCGCGGAATTACTCAACCTCATACTAAGATTATATCATACATACACGCAGAATTACAACAACAATATAAACCGCTCCTTATAAGTAATCAGGTCAAACGCTACTATCCATTCGATCGGGGAGAAGCCAACGCAAAGCTGCAAAAGCCGATGACAACCGGGAGGTGAGAGCTATGTGTACATCGGAGTTTTCGAGGACATGATAGGAACGGACATGGGGATGATTGTGTCGTGCCGCCTTGTGCCGACTAGTGGCCGGAAGCAGATGAATTGCGACTGACATTGGGATGGAGCCTCCACATCTTGACATTCACGGCCTAGTGCGGGCGAACGGGTCAGCGCGGTCATGAACGCAACCAATCCCAGCATATAACAATGACGCATGCGCGGGCGCACGTACCTCATCCCAGGTTGCCTGGACGCTCGGGCGCTCCCATATCATCTCGTAATATTGCATAAACCGTGCAAATATGGGCTCCGCGAGGGCCTTCAATAGTGTCTTCCCCTCGCCCATGGGGTATTTGCCGATTTCGTAACCCGCAAGCCGTATAAATCGGACCATCATGGGCGCCACGACCACGTCGGCCATGGACCAAGGGCCAACTGCGTACCCACTGGGCGCGAGAAGCGCTTGGAACTGTTTGAGAGAGGGCAAGACAGATTCAACGCGGTCGCCACGGAAGAAAAAGCACCTGAAGGCGTGATGGAGAGTGTCATGGGAGAGGATGGTGAACAAACGGGCCCTAGCGCGCAGTTCGGGGTCGCTAGGAAGAAGGCACGCGTCTGGGCGGAGGTCGGCAATGAGTTCGATTAGCACCAGTGACTCTGAAAGCTTCGCGGACTCCGGGGAGGGTTGATCAGGTGGTACATCGGGACCACCGTAAGTAAAAGCAGGGACCTGTGAGCGCTGTTCGTTAGCTATGAACGATTACGGCAACTCGTGGATGCATATGTACCAAGCCGAGGTGGTTCACCTCATGCGTAAACCACGTTGGCTTGTATCCTGGCCTCAGGTCGATCTCATACTTTGTGACCTTGAGTTTGGCCTCCTCGAGAGCGATATGCACTCTGTGAGCGTACGGTGAATACTGGAGCAGGTGGTCAGCTCTGACAGCTAATAGCAAGGAACGAAGCAGAAGTGGAGGAGACATACTGAGGATGTGTAGAAGGTGATCTGCTTGTCAAGCGCAGGGGAAGAAAGAGGGACGTGAGGCATGGTGTTCACGCGGATGTGTATGCGAGATTACATCGAAGGCCGACTGACTTTTATACCATGATACTCATAGCGCGCGGCGCTGAGTTTTGTTTGTGTACTCTAAGAATCCATATACATAACAAGCAGCACCGGGCGTCGCGCCTTCGCGCCGCGCAGCGCCTGGATTGACACGCCACACAATTATTCCGGCGGATACGACAAGCCATTGACCTCATCAGTCATGTTCTTTCGGGCCCGATCAGCTGCAGGAGTTCAAGTTCCGCTTTGAATGTCAAGGCTTGGCACGTCCCTTAGATGTCTGTGGTGTACAAAGCTGATAGACCCATGAGTACGATGGTACACATATGGGCTAGTACCAAGACGAGAGCCGCTGAGCAAACAAACTCAGACGCATTAGGCTGGAGCGCTGAGATGATGATAGCACACTCACTGGGATGTGCGGTGATATGATAGAACGTTCCTGTCCATCTGCTGATCGCGACCGCGGCCTTACGACGCTCATCTGCCTATAAATGATCGAACTAGTGAACTATCGCGGATGCTTCGATACATGAAATCGCGTTGTCCTTCACCGCGAAAGTCGACCACATGTGAGTTATTGACGGCGTCCGGTTTCGCGGTAATCATGAAACAGGACAATCCCGAGTTATTCAGACTCCTGGTCACTGAAAGTTCTCCTAGGTACATCCCCATAGGTGTCGAGCGCATATCACACTGGCTGTAACTCAGCCAACACATGCCAGCGTGAGTTCGATGTGTGTGTGGACCCAGGCAGCGTGGCTCGAGACCCAAGAATAGAACCCAACTCGACTTTGCCCAAAGAGATCGCGTTGGTCCTGATCTCACTATCTTCTCTGACAGGAGATCGGACCCCCGCCCTGTAACAGTGAGAATTCAGTCACTTAAGCTCAGCATTGTCACGAAACGGACTGACTTGCACCGCAACATGACGTATCCGTCGCCCTTTGCACCCGAATACCGGCAGAAAGCCCATCAATCGCTGCCGAGGTCTCATATTTTGCACGTATGTGCGGAAATGGTTCACCGGGAAAGCCGATCAGAAGAGCGCTGAGAAGCCCTATATCTACATAGCTGAGCACAAGGTGTGCAACGGCATGTTTACGCCACCCCGCTGATCGCCAAAGAAACTCGACCTGTAATCGCACATCGGCGGAAGAAGAGGACATAAGGGGGGTCAGAAGAGCAGCATGAATACGCGATACGGATGACAACACAGCAAGCGAGGTATAGGCAGCAAATATAGCAAGCGAATATGAGGTCAGGGCAACACCTTCAGTGCATCGACTTTATGCTGTTTAACCTCACAACAAGAGGTAACAACGACACATTCTCACTCGAGGCATAGAACTGCACGCAGTCAAGGTGAACCTGGAAGATGTCGTTAGCACTGTAATGTCAGCGCAACACCCGAAGACTGTAGCTGACCTTGAACCTATTCATTGAGAATGATCAGCCGATGCAGGCTATGCGACAGACACACAGAGAAGACGTACCAATGAGTGAAGTTGGTCTCAAACTTCCCTAAAATGTCCCAGCGTTTCGCCATTGAATGATCACCGTCCGGCGTATCAGCGGCAGCTATGGCATTGTTGGCGGACTTGGTGAAGGACGCCGTGTACAGTGCAAATGTGGAGCATGTGACGATCAGCCGCGAGTAGGCCTAGGGTCCCGCTTTCTTAGCGGCCGCCAAGCTTGCGAGAAGCGGAGCGACGTACCCGGAGAAGTTTTGAACTAGTCAACATACATTCCTTGAGGCACGTATCCAGGAAGTCCACATGGTCCCGGAGGAGCTGATCGACCGTCTCCACTTTGCCAGCCTCCAGCTTGCCCTCTAACTTGCGCCAGTTTGGCTCTAGCACCTCGAACGTAGTGAACGCGAGGATCTGTTGCACGAAGGCGAGCATGCGTGCACGAAGTAGAAAGACACGCTTCCGCCAATTCTCAAACTCCGAGTGCCAGTCTTTCGGCGGTGTCTGAGGCGTTTGACGACCGGCATCGGGACCGGTACCACGGGGACGGGTTGATCGGCGCCACGGTGCCGTCTTGTGCTCGATCCACATTGAGGAAAGGGACTGCTCGACATGTTTGAGATGGAGTAGAAAACGGAAAATGAGCTGATATCTTAATATGGTCTTGCGCGAGATGACGAGGGAAAGAGGAAACTTGACATGATAGTCCAAGGTGAGCGCGTCAATTGCTGTGTTCCATGAATAAGTGCCATCTCCACGCGTTCCATGACATGAGCTAGCTGACTCACCGAGCATCTGTTTCTTGTCATCCTTGTCCTTCTCCCGCTTCTGCGACTCGTGCGCGTGCACGTGGCCGTCAGCGGCCTCGCCGTCTTCAAGGCCGCTTACGTTCACAACAGTCAGCAGCCATTCGTACAGACCGCTCCCGGCCATGGTCACTTTGACATCCTCGCGAAACATTGCATCCTCGCCCTGAGCATCTGTATTTAGAGCCAGGTCCAGAAGGCTTTGCAGCTTGACCAGGGATGCCGACTTGGCGGACTTCCGCAGTTCGGTGTGCGAGAGATCAAGGAGGTGTGTGAGGAAGGATGATTGAGAAAGGAAGAAGTACCGCTTCAATGAACGGAGGCGAGGAATCAGCTGTTGATCTCGGAGAAGGAGCTGGAGCAATGTGCGATTCGCGTGGGTATATGCATCCTCAATGCACTTGTAGAACCTGTCCGGAATGAGCGGGGCGGCATCAAATCATGCAAGGATCGGTACCTCTCATCGTCCATAGACAGGTCTTCCTCAACGTCCTGACTGGCATCCCGCCGGATCTCGATACCACACTCCCGGATGACATTGAGGTACTTGCCAGCAAGGAGGATCTTGTGCTTCCACCGCTCTAGCACAGCTGGAACGCATGCACCGCCGGGGAGACGGCCCCCAGCCGAACGAGGCGGAGGCACGCCCGCCTGATGTTGTTTCGACGATCCGCCCAATGTCGAACCGTCCCTGAGCTGGATATTGAGTGAGTCAGCGGTAAAATATCATGTAGCTCAACTCCGCGCTCACCGTGTACCGGCGTTCCCAGTACTCGTCAGTGTAGTCCATCTCGAGCGTCCCGCGATTGATGAACTTGCTCTCCTTGACAAGAAGTTCCTCATAAGGGTCTACGAGCTTGCCTGTCCGAATCCATGCTTGGACCATTTCAACATACGGCTTCCCAGCGTCGCAGAGAAGCGTGCCGTAAAGCTCCCGAGCGGCTGGATCCCCTGACATGTTCTGCATCCGGTCGTGTAAAATTGCCAGGACCTCGCCACCTTTCACTGCAATACCACTGCCGCCGCCGTTCACTCCTAGGCTTGTCGTCTTGATCTCCGACAAGACAGCTTTGAGCGTCGCCCCACCGAGACCGAGTGCCTCGTTGCGTGCATCTTCTTCGGCGTCGGAACTGTTCGACTCAGAGGAGGATAGCTCGGCCGTTGGGTCATCTGCCGTTGCGAGATCTGTGGTGAGGAGGTATAGAAGCGATAAAGTATGCAGTGTGGGGTGAACATAGAACCACAGCTTCTGTAATGTGAACTGCGAAGATGTATTGAATGCATGTTCCAGTTGGGACAACAGCGTTTGGTAGTCCTGAACAAGCATTAGGTCACAATCGCGCTCATGCGGCGAAGATACGGACCTTGAGCATATCGCGCATTGACGCGCATAGAGCATGATTCACGAGTCCGAAGTCTAAGTGACTGCGCAGCTCAATGAAGGAGCTTATTGCCGTGTAGTATGTGGCTAGCGGCAATATCCGTTCCACCAGGTCTCGCAGCGATGGATCTTATTACGCAATGAGTCATGACTACGAAGCTCACGAAAACTCCGCGCACCTAGAGTGGATGACACGACGAACCTGACACCACTCAATGGGTCGTCATCATCCGGCGAATAGTCCGGGTGATAAGTGATATAGGTTCCTTCAATGCCCTGTGTGCAATGCATGTGAGTGGCCATCATCACGAACCCTAGTGGCGCCCACGAACAGATTGAGTGAAAGCGCCATAGAAGATGCATGGCGCGCTAGAGAGCGAGCGGCAAATGGAGAACAATGTCAAGGCGCGATATGATGGTGACAATGTGGCTATAAAGATTTGAGCATGCCGCTCAAGGAGCACAGCAGCGCCCCTAAGAGTTCGACAGTCATGACACCAGAGGTCAGTTGATGAGGCATTATCCCCATCCTAAGGAAGATTTCGCCCCCTACTGAGGGAGCCAGGACTGCAGCACAACTTTCCAAGTCGGACGCACTGGGTTCTATATTGCTACGAGGACTTGCCCAGTAGTTAGTGTATGTCTGCCTGTAACCAGCGTACTGGTCCACCTGAATATGTATCCTTGTCGAAACAGGGTTTATGGAATTCCATCTTCAGGGTTATCCTGGGGACTGATTCTTACCACCAATAGTCTCAATCCAATCCGACGTTGGCCAAGAGACGTTTCCCGCACAATCAGCGACTGGACCATACATCATGTCCTTCGGATGACGGCGAGGTGAAAGGAAGAATTCCGGCACAATATCTATCAGGCGTTGAAGGAACACATACCATAAGGACGAAGAGGAGATCCTCCAGCACAAGCGTCTCCTGTATCTCGACCGGTACGCCGTAGAGGGAGTTCTCTTTAGCCTTTCCCTTGCCCTTATCTCTGTGGACGGTCCCGGACACGACGCGTGAATTGAGTGGGGCACGCACGAACGACCTTTCAGCCTCGAACGACGCCTCATCCCGTCCTACACGGGGTGTGGTGAGGACTCAGAGTTAAAGCAATCGATTTGTAACTGACTTCTCCTCGCGCTCTCGCGAGACGCGTGAATGCGTGTATCAACGTCTTCAGCAACTGCTTCGTCAATGAATTGCCGAGTTCGCCGTACGGACGCGATGGTGTCAGTGATCTGGGGTCCAACTGTAAGAAAGATATCAGCTCGCCAAGCAACCAAACCCAGACGAACTTTGTGGTATTCTTTTGCAGAGAGGGTCAGCTTCTTCTTCCTAGCCCCGGCGCGTGCTCTTGGTGTGTATGGATCCATGTTTTGGGTGTAGAGGGGTGAGCAGGGGATGTGGGAGGGAGCGAGTCGCGGCGCGTGCGGGTCTGCAGTGCAACCCCCGGACGTCTGCCATATCTTAGTGATTATTTACGAGTATTAATTTACAGAGTAACTACTTGTGGAGTTATTGAGTTATCCTGCTACTTGAGTTACTTTGCTGATTGTTACTTGACTTACTCTCTAACTAAGTTACTTAGTCACTTAAGTTACCTGGTTATCTGACCCATGTTGTTACTTGACTTATGTCATAACTAGCGAAGTAACTCACCCTTCGATTTCGCCCTTGGTCTGCCTGGCTCTTGTCTTGCGACCACGACTCCTCCTCCGGCTACGCTTTCGTTGATCACCGTGCCATGCGGGATGCTCACATCTACAATTTCAAAAGGGGCTTGCCCCGTATGGTGAGTTTGACACGTCTCCGCTTGTGGACACTACTGACAAGTGCATAGAGCTGGCACCCACACAACCTCTTCAACCTCTGGCGACGGTCGTATGGACCTCTCGAAAAGATCACGAATCGTGTCGAATACAAGGAGACACTGAACTGGCGAAGATGGACGGCGAAGGCGTTGTTGCGCGGGTACCACGGCGACTTCATCAACGAGAAGATATTCAAACGGTGGTATCTCCCTGAGACGCTGCCCGACGTGCGTCCGTCTGAGGCCCTGAAAAAGGTCGCACCAATGACAGAGCTGGAGAAGTGGGCAACGAAGGAGCAGGTCGCGAAGAGAGCAGAGAAGATGGCAGCGGAGGAACGGCAGAAGGGGCTGGCGCCAGTCGGGAGCTTGATGTTTGCTGAGGTTGAGAGGCGGATAGATGTGGTCATCTTTCGGGCGTGCTTTGCGCACAGTGTCTATGAGGCGCGGAGAATGATCATCCATGGGAGTGTGCTGCTAAACGGCAAGAAGGTACGTTTCCTTGACTTTGGCTGGCACGGAATGGTGTCAGCTCACGTCACGTCTTCCTAGCACACGAATGCGAACACGCGTCTTGCTCCTGGAGACATGGTTTCCGTGGACCCGAAAGCCATCCGCTTCCTTCAAAAGAGTGCTGCTCCAAAGGCGGATGCCGATACAGAGGAAACTGAGGAATCTGCTGAGTCCTCTGAGCAAGTAACCTCTAGTGACGCGGCTGCCGAGGCGAATACTAAGGATGAGAGCGGAGTTGAGTCTCCTGAAGAGTCCGATATGGACTCAAAGAAGCCCCCTCCATCATCTCGTTACAACAAGAAACCGAACAGTTCCTCCTCCGACACAGGCCTCACACCGTTCCACCTACCTCCTTATGCGTCGCCCTTCCTGTTCATTCCCGCCTACCTCGAACCCTCCTTCTCTACGTGTTCCGTGATCTACCTCCGACACCCAACAGCCCGACCTGGTTACTCGGAGATTCCGACCCCATGGGATGCCGATGGAGAAGTAGTTCGTCTGACATGGGAGTGGTATTCAAAGCGCCGCATGCGGATACGAAGCAAGAGTCAGCTCGCGCGTATGCCGGAAAATAGGGAATAGATGTCTTCTGGTAGGGTTTACGATAATACATGGTATAATGTGTCACTGCTTGATTTATAGCATACACACTCTCCCCCTCCTCCACATCCGAACAGTGCCAGCGCGCAAGAGCCTCCGTGCATTGCGCACATCTCTCACGCTCGATGCTTGACAAGGTTTGTTTTGATGCATAGCTTGACTTATGTCAGGCGTGAACAAAGCTGAACTTCACAGCCAGAGTTCGAGCGTCGCATGCCTCTACTCACATTTTACTCTGCTTGTCTCATTCACCGCTCGAACAGTCTTTCTTCGGTGCTTCTCTCCGGTTAGACTCACACATGGAATTCTGTCCAAGCACATTCACAAGGTCGTCACTACTGTCCTCTTCAGCCGAATATCATCCCTTTATCGACGCGATTCGCTGCATGCGTGAGATGGCATGTGCGCACGCGTTGCCTATGTGTTCGCGACCGGGGCACCTACAGTGTATCTGACGACCTGCGACGCAGGTCGGAAGGAATTCTGTTTAGGCGAATGGATTGCATCTCGCCATGTACATCGACCGAAACGGAAGCAATAGGCACCCATACCGACGCATTTGGAAGCGTGTAATTGACGAACGACGCTTTTAACGGACATCAGTTAGTACGAAGTTCAGTCAAAACGCTTCAAAATGCTCAAGTCCGTCAAAACATATAAAACATAGTTTTTGGGATGAATCTAGTTCTTCTGCTGTACTGGACATCTTTGCGGAAGTCGAGACCCATTTTGGGAAGTTGGCACGAGGCGGATTCGAATTGCTTGACTCCACTCCTGTGGTACTAGGAGGCGCTTTTCCGCGTTGGCGACGACCTTGAATTCGTAGAAGACCCCCACCGTCGACAGTGTGTCGTTTTGTTGATCGGATGCTTGTCCGCCGACTGCCTGGGCCACGGTATATGGTGCGGCTTCACAGGACGACCAGTCACCATGTTGCGCGAATACAACATATGTATTCGTCACGCGGACAGGAGGAGGACTCGAGGCCTTCGTCGACACACCGACACCAAGATACTACTCGAACACTACAATCAGGTAGAATTCCGACACTTCTGTAATCGAATCATGCGCTGAACAACAGCTAGGCGAGCCTATAACGGTCTGGCTCTTGCTAGGAATGACATGCTGTGCGGGCTTGAGTGCACCATTCTGGTATACCATTGGCACGTCCAATGATGCCATTGAGGGAATACGGACCTGGAATACAGAACGATCCCAAGCAGACAGCGGTAACCAAGCGGTATGTATCATGCTTCTGACATGAGATTAATACTTGATTGACGCAGGAACTATTACCTCCGTATATTCCCCTCCCTCCAGGACGTGACTGTAGAGGTGCGTTCGTGCACTTGACAAGGCTACGTGTGCCTGACCTTATTCTCCAACATCTCAGGGCAAAGTACATGCTTTCTCGTTATATGGTAGCGTTGTCTGAGTCTTTTGTTTAGTCCGAGTGGCATGGCCTCACTTTCGTCAAGTTTCCCGCTCCTGTCCAGTCCATATCCTCCTCGATCTCTTCCTTGACCTGGCCCATTATACCAGCTCCAGATCTTTCTTGGCCATCCTCATTCTCTATGGCAGACATTCAGGAACGTCTATCGGCTCTTCTACTGGAACTTCGGCTCGGCCCAGGTTCGCTGTATGACGAGATAGTCTACCGACCGCCAGATCTGGCAGTGCACCCTGAGTGTGAATGGGATGCCGAAGTTCGTATTGGCGATGATTTGTGTATTGCCGAGCGGGCGTTCTTGGGTGAGAGGAAGCGACGAATGAAGACGTCTTTTGCCAGACTCATGGGCGTTTCTGAAAGCGAGGTGGATGAACGTGATCTGCCCATAGTCGCTATCGCTGGTTCAGGTGGAGGTGAGGCGAAGTCCCTATATTGATGCCCGTCTTCATTAAGCGTGTGGTTGAACAGGGTTCCGCGCGATGCTCAACACCCTCGGGTCACTTTCAGCTGCACAGTCCCTCGGTGTTCTCGATTGCGTCGCATATACTGCTGGCGTGTCAGGCATGTCCAGTCATTCCACTCCCTGGGCAGGCTCTTACGCATATTGCGCTCCAGGAAGCTGTTGGGCTCTTGGAATCCTCTACTCAGGAGTTTCTGGTTCTCCTGTTCCGGGCGACGCCGTCAATCATGCCAGAGATCGTATCGCAACGAGTTATCTCGACATGGATACGCTAGATGCATTGATCAACCCCCCAACAAATAAGGTAATCGTCTGTGCTGTCTGCTACACATGTAGGGAGACTCACAGTGGTTTCATTCTTGTCTATCAAAGTATCTATCAGTAGGCATTCTCCACCCATCACAGCGATTTGGCGACTAATATCATGCCATGCTTTGTTCAGGAGGGCATACTCCGCAAAGCAGCTGGAGAGACAGGGACCGTATCGCTGGTCGACCTCTACGGAACATTACTATCCTCAAGACTATATGTCCCTTCTGACATCAACCGACTGGATTCGAGACATCTTTCGCTACACTTTTTCCGCCGTCATGTCGACAACGGCGATCTACCTTTGCCCATCCTGAGTGCAATCCAGCATGGTAGACTGTCGCCCATATCAAGCGCGTCACCGAACAATACTGATAACAGCCTATCTCCCTCTAGTGACACCGCCAGAGAAGGCTGAAGCGTTACACGAAGTGGAGTTCAAGCAGGCAATATCTGTTGATAAGGATAGGTCGAGTTCTCTCGGCAGTGAGCATGAACGACTCGCCCGGAGCATTAGGTGGCTATGGTATGAATTCACCCCCTATGAAGTTGGTTGTGACGAGATGGGGGGTAAGTTTTCACTCTACTGTCATGAGGGTTGATAAGCCTAAGATACAAGCCAGCCTGGATCCCTTCCTGGTCATTAGGCCGGACGTTCATGGATGGGAAAAACCTTGACCACCGGGTAAGTGGTCTATTGGATACAAAGTGATGACGTAAAGTACGAGTGTCGAGCAGCCAGAGTTAAGCTTCACAATCCTTGCGGGGTAGGTAACATTTCTCCACCCTGGACACTGATGTTCCTGAACCAGCGATCACAGCATCTTCGGTTCCGCCTTCTGTGCCTCGCTCAAGGTGGGCAAAATGTCACGCACGGCTGAACGCCACCGCTAACCACCAACGCTAGCACTACTTCCGCGAGGTCGAGCCGATTCTCCGGGTGTTGCCTATCCAATTATACAATTGGCTGGAAGACATCGTTACCGAAAATGAACGCGATCTCGGACTAATTCACCCAGTTCTACCGAATCAGGTTAGATGCTTCTGTGAATGCGATATCTGTAGACGCACCCCTGACGCCGCCACAGTTGCCGAACTTCTTGAAGGGACTCGTCGGACAGCTCCGTTATGGCAGTCCACCAAATATCACGGAACAAGATACGTTGAGCTTCATGGCGAGTGTACAACCCTACTGCTTCCCTACATCACTGACACGTCTTCACCCATAGGATGCGGGAGGTATGTGGCCCCACTGGTTGGACTGATTGGACTGGTGATAACAGGCTAATCAACCGAGCAGCTGAACTAAACATACCATATTACCCATTCCTGAGGAGGAATGTAGACTGCATCGTTGCGCTAGATGCAAGTGCCGATTCCCAGGTGTGTGTCTTGCCTCACTAAATCCGCCCCCACCTTACCAGCTGGCGTGCCAATACAGGACCTCTGGTTCACCAGAGCAGAAGGTTTGTTCGTAGACTGCCTCGTGGGGGCCAGGCGACTTACTGTTAACAGAACTCGCAGCAAAGCGTGGACTCCGAACGTGGCCACGGGGTGCAACTTGGCCGTCGCGTGTTCATCCAGGCGAAGAGGGTGCCGCGGAAGCCACGGGCATTCCTCCATACGAAGCGTCAACACCGGATACTGCGAATCTAAAGCTTGCACAGACGCAGGAGTCTGCGCTCGCCAAGCAGACGGATAGGCAAGGGTCCACTGAGCGGCGAGAGATGCCACAGGGTCAGGCTCTCCCTATGTATTCATCCTATTTCTGGCCTGAAGCTTACGAGGACATCTATCATTCAGAGCCGGACAGCACTGAACCTGCCTCCCAGACGCAGCCGCTCAGTACTTGTGAGGTATGGATTGGTTCGTCGAGCTCAACCGATGCAATGTCTGCTCGCCTCGACGATCTCGATGAAGCTGCGCTCCTACGCAGAGACGGCATCTCTGTTGTCTATATTCCCCTCATGCCCAACGAGCGTCGCGTTCCCAATTTCGACCCGTTCAGCATTTCGACTTCGAGGCGGGAGGTCTCCCTTGAGGAGAGCCAGAAGCTCCTAGATGTTGCAGAAGTGAGCGTTGTGGTGGAGTTATGCATCCCGCACCCATATTGACCGGCAGCGTGCAGGCGAACTTCGCGGAGAGCCGCGAGAAGATCGTGCGTCTTCTACGTGCGGTCTGGATGCGGAAGAGGATGGACAGACAGAAACGGCAGTGGGAGGGACGTCTGGGCCATCTTCGAGAACACTTGCATGACCATGTTCACTGAGCCTGGGGTCTCAGTACACGAGTTATCCTCCGGGACCCATGCTGTAATCAAGCAATTAGCACGATCTAGTTCCAAGTAATCTATCACGGAAGACTCTGCGTAGCTCAGTGATGTCTCGCTGTGAAGAACTCGTCTTCATGGTCTTTGGACAGCGTGAGCACGCTCATCGAGGTAATACAGATAATATAGCCCGTGCTTGGGGCGTCATCAATAGCACAGGTTATCATTTAAGTACGAGACATACCACATTAGTGAAGTAGGATGCCTAGACGATGCGATGTAGAGTGCAACAGGAGACACCAAAGCATGGAATCACATGGGTAGAGAAGAGCAGCAATCCAGACAGCGTATATCAGACGGTAGAGCAGACGAGAACAGAGGAGCATGACTTCATGCATGGGTGTCACTTCGAGTGCAAGCTCGGAACTGAAAGAGGATGCAGGTTGTAAATCCTCGAAAACGATCGATGAACATTCGACCTGTCAATCCGAACTTTCCCCCAGGCCCTCATCTTCGCTGGCAGCAAACAAGGATTGTTCGAGGTAATAGTCCCAATCGATTGTCTGTGCGTCTGAGGGGTCTTCCACGCCAGACGTTGACGGCGACGCAGGTAGACCGCCCGACAGTGGCTCTGGAATGGCAGCAGAAGAACCAGGATGCGGGGACAAGGCTTCAACGTTGGGTGACAATGATGAGTGGTCCTGACGAGTGATGGGAAGCGAGACGGGATCACACTGCGCCTGGAGTCGGGTTGAATTCTCAAGCGAAGGAACATGCTTTGGTAGCGAGGGCTTCTGGGGTGCGGTGACTGGGACTAGTGGCATCTCCGACGAATGCCAGGGGGCAGATGGAGGGACCCCGAACTTTGGAGGGTCCCACTTTCGTGCAAGCCATTGCGAGGTTGACTGGACGTATTGCTGTGACAGTGTAGAGTCCCGGCCACCTCCAACGTTCCAGTTTGGTAGGTGTCTCGATGATCCACGTGTAGGAAGTGTCGCGTCCCGCCGAATGGATGTCATTCGCGCTGAGTAACGGGAATGGGAGGTCGATGACAGGATACTGTCGGGCCGTCGCGACGACTCACTAGTTGTGGAAACTCCAGGATGCGGATGACGAGCAGGAGGGTACGGGACATGACGGTGAGAAGACGGCGCCCAAGGAGATGACTTAGAGGGCGCAGACGACGATGCGTCCGGGACAATGAGATCCTCTAGCGGATGTGTGGACGCCATTCGGTTTCGCCCATTGCGCCTGCAATTCCTCGCCAGCCCGTGGTGCTCGAGGTATGCATCCCGTCGCTGACAGTTTCCGCAATATCTGCACTGCGTGAGGATACCAAGATGGCGGGCCTCGACATGTTTTTTAAAGCTGTCGAAACGTAGGTGTTGGTTGCAGTCATTCCAGAGACATGGAAACCTTCTGTTGTCGTCATTCCCCAATTTGCGAGGGTACTTACCACACGAACACGGCAGACCCTTGTCGACAACCTTCATGCTGCACAGGTGCGAATCTCGCACGTGTTTCCACAACATGCTCGCGACAACCATATGGTTGCAGCCGCCCCTCGACCATAGGCACGGCACGATGTCATCCTTATTTAGAGCCAGGTCCTCAACCGGGTTGAGATCGCTCGCCCTCGGAGTTGCCTTGCTAGCCACTTTGCGCGGCTTGTAGACTCTTTGGCGATATAACGGCTGAGGAACATCGTGCGGCATAGTGGTCTCGAGGGATTGCATTGGGTCGTGGATAGATTGGATGGTTAGGGTAGGCTGAGGCTGGTTCGGCGACTGAGCGGGACCAGGGATAGTGAGAACACGCGTGTTGCACAACCTGACACAATGGTTAGGCTTGATCTGAGCAAAGCAAGGAGGCCTATACTCACGTAGACCTGTCGACTTCGGTTGATCTGTCTTGAACGGGGGGCTCGCCTGCCGGAGCGATCATCGCAAATAATGAGTCCATGATTGCGTCGAACGTAGCCCCGCTCTCCAAAAAGCCTGCGGGGACGTCGACAGATGGCATGCTAGCTGTGACCATGGATTCGAGAGACGGCTCTGTGCTGGAATCGAGGGTAGTCAATGGTCGCACTGAGTACCCCAAGGAAAGGTGAACGCACCTCGGGCTCTGTGGTTTAAATGATGAGTTCATCGTGCACTGCTTAAGAGGAATCAAACATGGGGTCAAAAGGTTGAACTCGGGTATAGACCGCGAGGCGCGATATATGCAATAGACATGGTGGACGAGCGGTGGTGTCACAGCAGGCTTATATGCGCCCATGTTTGTCAAGGACAAATCCCGGCCGGCGCAGGGTATGACTTGAACAGAGAGACCGGAAGCTCCTCAAAGCCTTTGAGATCTGTGAAGGTTCCTTTATGCCGAACCCTAGGTCTGCCGCTGGCAGTGTAGTAAGCGAGCAGTAGATAAGTGTGCGATTTCAGAGCTGGCACCCCGCCGCGCGATTTGTTCCGGCAAGACTATATCAAAGCGTGCAAGACTGTGACACCTGTGTCGCAAAGAGCGTTTGTCTGTTCCGCGACCTCGTAACTGAGGAGGCGCGGCGACCCAATTTTAACCTGCCTGTTTCGTCCAGCCTGGATTTGATGTTGTCAACACTTCAACGACATGCGGAAGCTTGCGGGCACGGCTCAGTCTCTTGCTTATCCTTTCCCCCCTTTGATAGAGACATCTTTACTCACTGGAACTCCAAGCCCGACCCTCTTTGATAGAGACATCTTCACTCACTGGAACTCCAAGCCCGACGATGTAGCTTCTCTCGATCAAATGCCGTCCGGTGGTTACGGCTCCCTCGGAACACTGGAGAGCCTGAGCCCCGGCCACTCGTCCGGCTTCAGCACCGTTGTCCTCTTACGCGATCCCCAAGGAGTCTGGCATCTGGAACTCAACTAATGCAGTCTGATCTGCTAGGATACTGGCGGAACGCTTTGGGCAGAGAATGAGGGGTTGAAAAGAAAGCGCCATAAGACGAGGGTCGGCCATCATATGCCTGGATCAATGTATGTGTTGCCTGATGAGAATATACAAAATGCGAAGGATACAAACCCAGTACCATGTAGAGGCCTGCCCATTCGGCGTGGAAGGTGAATCTGAGTCCTTCTGCTTCCCGTGAAGATCTGCCAGATGCTATCACATCAACTTACACATAAATCCGACCAAACTTTATGCCTCACCAAAACGCGAGTAATTGCTAAGCTAGACTTAGGAAATTCGACCAAAATTTATGCCTCACCAAAAACGAAAGTAATTGCTAAGCTAGACTTATGAGTCAATGACGAGTGCTCGAGAGTCGTCGATGCAGTGTGCCAGATTGTTACTGTCAGCGTCTACTACACTTCATACTCTATTATGTTGATGCAATAACACGGCAGAAAGCAATGGTTCGGCGTGGCTGCATCTTGAGTGGAGACTTGACAGTGTACTAGTATGTCGTGAAGAAGAGGGACTTACATCACTGCCAAAAACTCACCAGTCAACAGTACTAGTAGTACTCACTACTGGCGACAGCCGCTTATTCGTGACGTGACTAGTAAATGTGTCACGATTCACGAAGGAATATTTGCCAAACGACACGTGCTCTGCTTTGAATCTTCGCTTCTTGGCCACATCCTCATACATTATGGTGTCAAGTACAGACTGGTTTCAGCTAGGCAAAGTACCTAGAATTATATTGACAGTATAAAGGATCGGTTTCAACAAGCAAGGGTTCTGCAAAATCACTCATGTCGCATGAGCCTGGGGCAAAAGGGGTATATGGGTATATGGAGGATGGTGAGGCTATCCGGGAGAAATGAACAACGAGGAATGAGACATTACGTATTAAAAGTGAGGGATGAGATACGAGAAATGGAAAACGAGAATTCAAGTGTTAAAAATGAGATATGAAGATGAGAAATGAGAATGAGAGATTAGGTATTAAAAAGGGAGTAAGATAGGAGAAAGACAAGAAAGGAGAGAGAAATGAGAAATGAAAAGTGAGAAACGAGAGATTAGGTATTAAAATGGGGGTAAGATAGAGAGGGGAAAAGATGAGAGATGAGAATTGAAAAGTGAGGAATGAGAAACGAGAAAAGAGAACAGAGAGATTAGGTATTGATATGGGAGAGAGAAAAGAAAGGAGAGAGAAATGAGAAACGGGAGATGATGGAACAAAAGAAGGTTTGTAGTATCATGATTTCGGCGATCTATCTGGGAGGGGAGAGGATCATGGAGAGTGGGCGGAAGTACTATAGGAACTGAATGAGAGTAGGTGTGAACTAGTGAAGCGCAGCCAGCAGCAAACAAACGACCCGCGCAAGACCATGGCTAGAAAGAGTCGCGGACTCAGTCGAGCAGATCCATTCGGCGCCTTTCCGAGTCGTCCCTCCGACGCGCGAGGGTGACGCCACGACAAGACCACCAATGCACAAGTCGAGCCAGCCAAGTAGTTCGTTCCGGCGAAACATGCGTCTGCGGGGCTGCGCTTGCCCCTGCGCCTTGGCTGGAGAGATTCGATGTAGACGTTGTTGATGATGACGAGAGGCTGCTTCTCCGCGAAGAAGCCCAACTACAGGTGTCTGTAGGCGTCCCAGTTCCAGATGAGAAGTCGCATTGGGGAGTAGCTTTCGAGTCGGTGTTGACTCCGTCGAAGAGATCGATTGAGACAAGGGCGGAGTCGCTGTCGTCCACGTTCATCGACAGCGACTGTCCAATCCTCTCTGGAGTCGGCTCTTGAGTGACTGCTGTGATCCCGAAGGCGTCCCAGGCGCAAGCAAGGTCCGTATCCGCCGCATTGGGCACCTCAGTCTCCAGACTCGAGTGGTCGGCGTAAGCATGTCCAGCAAGTGCAATGGCATCCAGCGAAAATTGGCTGTAGCTCACGTCCATCGGAAGCGCATTGCTGTTCGTATCCACAGAAGGCAGGTGTGTCGATAGGACCCCAGAGGCCGATGTCGCGTCGTCCACGGCGACACGGTCCATGAAGTCCATCACCGCCACGTGAAGCGCATCGAAAGCCGTCTCAGCACCGTCGTCCTCCATCCACGGGCCCGGGATCCCTGCGTTCGCAAGATCGGCGAACAAAGAGGACCGGGCGGAAGACGTGGATTGTGAGGAGACTAGCGAGACGGCTAAGCGCGAAGTGGTGGGGGCGGATGTATGATGAAGATTGTGGATTGAACATGCGTAGGATGTGAGCAAGGCTGGAGTTGCGTTGCGTGTGGAGGATGCAAAGCCGGGCTGGGGGATGGTCTTGAGGGAGAGAAGTCGTGCGAGCGGGCAGGAGTCGAGCCAGCAGAGGACTTGAGCGGACTCGGGGGAGGGGAGCCATGCGAGAGAATCTGGGATGTCCATCGTAGTTGGAGAGGAAGCGAGTTGCAGCTCTGGGCAAACGTAGTTGAAGAATGCGTGGTTGTCGACGTCCTCGAAT
Organism: Lignosus rhinocerotis TM02; assembly: GCA_000743315.1. Classification (NCBI taxonomy): domain Eukaryota; kingdom Fungi; phylum Basidiomycota; class Agaricomycetes; order Polyporales; family Polyporaceae; genus Lignosus; species Lignosus rhinocerus. Next base: position 27,734 of record KN050185.1, read on the forward strand.
TCCATGTGGTCGAGTGCAGTATTGTGGTTATCCTATGGAGGATGTCAGTGACGATGAAAAGCGAGGAAGCAAAGACACTGACAGTGGTCATGTCGTGCATGTTGGGCGGCGTTAGGATCGGCTTGCGTACGACCAGCGTCCAGTTGCTACACAGGGAGCTGATGAGATTCACGGCAGAGCTTTACGCAGAAAAGCTCACAAGGTGTCAAACCAAGGGTGAATCTTGATCTCGTCCCAGCCGGGACGCACGATTGCATTCCTTGTGAGAACCTGAACACATGAAAATCAGCCGTCGTACCTGAAAAGTCAAAAGATAGTGAGATCGGGAACACACCATGGAGAGAAAATCAGCGCCGTCCTCGCTCAGCGTGTCGGCAACCTCAAGTTGCCCATACAGGATCTTGTCAACAACATCCATGGGGTGCAACCCGTGCACACTCAAGCCAAACGGAAGCTGCAGCCGTGAAAGTCACTCCCAACACCGTAAGCAGGAAGTACGTGAAAACGTACGAAAGCATGGAGAATTTCGTACACGATAATCCCAAACAGAAGTGCGTGAACACGTACGAAAGCATGGAGAAATTCGTACACGATAATCCCAAACGACCACACGTCCACCGCGTACGAATAGGGCACAGCCCCGAACGCGTGGACGATCTCGGGCGCCATATACATCAGTGTCCCGCACACTTTCTGCGTCTGATCCAGGCCGTGGTCACTTTCCAGTGGGAACATGAATTGTGCATCTTCGCGCCACGGCTGCTCGTCTGCTGTGAACCCGAACCCGCGGGCCAGGCCGAAGTCGGCGATAACGAGCTGGCCGCGCGAGTCGATGAGGATGTTGTCTGGTTTAAGGTCGCGGTGAATAATACGCTTGTCATGCAGGAATGATATTCCCTGAATCTGCGCGGACATGAGATGCTGAACATGGGTTGACTAAACGTGACGTTTCCCTGAATCTGCGCAGACATGAGATGCTGAATATGGGTTGACTAAACGTGACGTACGAGTTGTGCGCAGAAGCTTCGCGCCTCGTCTTCGTAAATGGGGCGTCCCCCATATATACGAGTGCGAAGATCTCCACCGGAGCAGAAGTCCTATTGCATACCAGTGTTAGTCATACCCACAGGCCCGGACAGGAAAGTAGACTCACTGTAACAATGTAAAAGTGTCCCTCGTCTTCGAAGCTGGCCTTGAGGGACACGAACCACGGGCTGCCAGCGAGCCGCTTCATCACGTCGCACTCGGTGAACACGTACGCGTGTTGCCTGACATCCACCGACTTCTTGATCATCTTCAGTGCATAGCTCTTCTTCGTCACTCTGTCCTGAACGAGTGACACGGTGCCTTGGCCACCAGCACCGAGAGAGCGGGTGTAGTGGAAGTCGCGGGTGGTGATCTTGCGAGTGGTAGGAGTAGGCGGAGGGTCGGGGGCGTCGAGCTTGAAGGCGGAAGTGAGCTCCGCAACGAGGCTGACCGGAGGTGACGATGCCAGCTGAAGGTCGGTGCTGGGCACCTTCTTGACGTCGTCTTCGTTGTGTATCTGGCCTCTGAAGGCAGGGTTGAGATACACCGATGAGGCGGCGAGGCTGACCAAAGCCGACGGCACGAGTGACAGGTCGGCGACGGACACAGGCTTGACCTCATCAGCGGAGAGGTGCTTCTCGTCCTCGAGAGCAGGACAGAGGCATACCGCAGGGGATGTGGTCTCGACGAGGGGGAGCAGGACAGAGGCATACCACAGGGGATGTGGTCTCGACGAGGGTGGTCGCGGTAGAGAAAGCGGGGGACGCCTCCATGGGCTTGAGGCGTTCGACCTCGCGCGCGACCTCGATCATACAATGGGCATTCGCCGACGCTGAAGCGCGGACGAACTCACCAAATTTCCTTCCTCGTCGAATACCATCCTCACATGCACCTCCTCGTTGGACGCGCGTACATTTTCGTCAACGATTTGGACGTCCTTCACCTTGGGGCCGGCGACGTGCGTCTTGAGGGCCTTGAGCGGCTGAAGCCGTGGAGTGGTGGTAGTCTTGAATGCGAAAGCGTGCTTGAAGAACATGTTGCAGAGCGTGGAGAGCGAGTGCAATGAAAGCTGAAGAATAGCAGAGAGCAGGTCGAAAGCAAAGTAGACAAAGAGTCCTCACTCGATGGGCCGGTCCTTTTGTGAGTAGTGGCTGACAGTGATCGAAACCCACCGAGAACGACCTCATACTCAGCCGCATTCTGACATTTCAATCGGACCCAGAGTTGGGACACGCTCGAGGCTGGCTCGGGAGCGTACCTGCAAGAAGTGAGCAATGATGCACGCGGAGGAGTCACATTGGTATACTCTATGACCTTCGTCTCCACGATGTGTCATACGGTACTCTGGAGATGCAGATGGGCACGCAGGTTTGCCAAGAATCGAAAGCAGATACTTTGGAGCAAGAGCAGTCATATACAACAAGCAAGATGAACCTGGTAATATGATGTGTCAGGAGAGCGGGACCATAACTTGGAGATGACAGACTAACGCACAGAACCCTCCGACACCAAGAGTCCTTCAACAATCCCATCCATACACAAAATCGTCGCCCTTTTCTTGCATTAGTTCGGTAACGTTGTTGAACTGCTGCTTGCACAAACCGGCGTCAAACTGCTCCTGCAAGAGCTGTTCGACGACGTTGCGTGCAGCAATCGTCTCGGTCTCCATCGTCGAGATCAGCCTGGGGCAGTGTCAGCATCTAGGTTTCCACAACAGTGCAGCGAAAATAGACGCACGGTTCGAACGCGTTCACGTAGTACAGCCCGTCTGCAAGCTTCATCGGCACGAACTCGGTCGTGGGTGGAAGCACTGGGTACGCGTCCCACTCCTTCCTCAGCACCCATCCAACCTGACTGGAAAACGTTTCGGTGAGCCATTTGTCCGAGATACGCTTCTTCGAGAAGATCTTCACTGTCCCTTCCTGAGCGCCCTCTTGATTCAACCTAGCTTGACCATCCTTAGTGCGCGTTAATCCGTGGTACGTGAGCGAGTTGAACTCGGGCTCGGAATGTCCGCGGCGGCGGAAGCCATCGTATGTCGTGAACAGAGTGGTAGGCGCCTTCGCTCCATGTGCGAGGTGGAAGTACGACGCGTTCGGCGTTGCCGCAGAGGTGCTCAGGAGCGTGACGTGCAGGTGAACATACGGCTGCGTGGGAACGGATGCAAGCGGAGTCTTAGTTGAGAACGAGATGCCAGTCTGGTGGAATGGCGCAGCGAGGATGACTGAGCGGTAGAGGCGGGGCTTGTCAGACGCCGAAGAGTGGACAAGCCACGACCCAGACGGAGAATAGTGCGATATAGAGTGCACCTGTGAGGTAGTTGGTATCAAGGGGCGCCAACCAGACGAAGGCAGAGCGTACCGTGGTGTTGAGATAGACAGATGCATTCGCAGCAGCGATGAAATTCTCGAAGATCTGGAAGTTACCACCTTTCACACTGGTGGCTGTATCCGCCGCCATAGAACAGAAGCCCTCGAGCGCATGGATCTTGTCGACGTTCTGTGACGGTATGTTGGATCAATGTGATAGAAGGAGCAGAAGGCAACTGACCTGTCCGTAGTTGACTCGAGTAGCGGCCTCGACAACCTCCCGTGAAAAACGTTCGTTGACACCTTGAGCATCAAGATACTCCGACATGCTCTGCGCAGTCAAGTCTAGCCACTCTAACTCTGACGCAACAGACGTCACGTTTTGCCAACGAGGCGGGGTCGGACGATAGAGCTGTAGAAACTTGTCGACCATGGCGTTCACACTGATCCACGCAAGAAGACGTGCAAATCCGTATGTTGACATGCGCGCGCAAGGTATGCCTGAATACGACACTTACAGCGAATTGGTCTTGGTAGGAGCCTTGTATCCATACCTCCAGATGAACTTGACTTTGTCCCACCATCGGCTGTAGAAGCTGCCTCCTCCTATCTATCTAGGTATAAGACACCAATCGAACGGAATGAGATGGGTAGGTCATGTACCGTGATGACGAACTCCTGTCCATCCCAAAGTCCCAAGAAATCGCCGTTGTCGCCTTCGTCGCCATCTGGGTTGTCATGTTCAAGTCCGAAAACGTCAACGGCTCGCATCAAGTTCTTGTTGGCCTTCACGAAGATGGAAGCTCCAAGTTCAACGGGTTCGAGATTGGCGTCGCCATAGGGGTATACAGTTGTGCTGCCTGGGGAATGATAATTGGGATTAGTACTGTTTTTGAGTGAAAATCGTGCCCGTTTTGTCGTGAAGGAATGATTATTGGGATTAGTACTGTTCTTTGAGTGAAGATCGTGCCCGTTTTGTCGTGAACGCGAGAATCATACTGTATGTATTGTATAGCAGACTCAGCCGCCGGGCGGGCGTTGAGTGTGCGCATACAACAATAGGACAGGTGGTGCTGAACACCCTCCTCCAGCTCAGAGGACACAGCTGGGGGCCTGGACAGGAACAACGAGTCGCGGATGGTAGAACTGCGAGGACCGATTTATGTGTCGTGGGGTTCGTGATCCCGCAAAGTGCAGCCGGCTCATGCTATGTCAAACCTCCGCGCATTTGCTAGCTGAATTCTGGGCGGGGCGAGCGTATTTCATGGGAAGGGGCAGCTGAAGGTAGATACTTACGACCGCCAATGTACTCATTCTTCTCATACACATCGACGTCCACGTCCAAACCGTACCTCTCCTTCGCCTTTCCAATCCAAAAGCCCGCCGAAGATCCACCCGCACCGGCCCCGATGATTGCGATGCGGTTTGAAACGAGTCTTTCTGCTGGGGGCTCAGGAACTGTGAGCGCTTCCTGGGTGTGAGCTTCCACTTGGAATTGGCTTGAAAAGAAAGGGAACTTGAAGGGGAATTGAAAGGCGTATACCGAGAATGACGCTGCTGTTGCCGCAAAGGAAAGGACAGGAGACCTCATCGTTGAGCTATATGCGTCGGGTGGTGGCTGCTAGGGGGCCAGGGTGGACGGTGAGGTTGTAGCTGGCCATGATATTCTTTCTCTACACGTACGGCTCGTCTGTAATGTCGTCTGAGTGTCTGGTAGTTGCAGGAAATGGGCCGTCTCACTGAGCGGAAGAGGCATACAGTCGAGGCTGCGGGATGTAGGCTCCCTTGCCAGGGCCCAGCTTTGTTCTTCGTGGGAACGACGAGTCTTCATAATTGTTGGGGTTAAGTCAAAGGGATAGGGTCACTATAGCAAGACAACGCATACATAACTTAGCCTATTCTGAAACCGCTACATACAAGGCCTCGCGTAGCTTCGCTTACTATAGGTACGCGCGTGTGACTAAGTGTAATTCATCAGTGACATATTGTGACGCTATACATATCGGGCGGTCGACCACCCTGTACTACTGACAAGATGATTACATTGTCATTTTTGCAATACTTGCAATACAACAAAGTTGTAACCTGGTAAGCATGACACACTAGTGCTGTTAGCCTTACCAGGTTACAACTCTTATGTTCTGCGGGTTTCCACGGTCTTCTTTTTTTCCACGGTCTTTTTGCAGGTAAGTCAAGCTTGAGGCCAACAAGCCTGCAAAGCGCACACACACATCAATGAGAGTCCGGTGAATGAGGCATCAATACCAGCAGTGGCAGTAGATTCAGCGTCGACGATGGCCGCGGGCCTCGGACCGGTGTCCTCCTTCGTCAGTGACCTCTTTGACGGTCCCGTCCAGACAGCTGATGCTATCGGGGAACTGGGGTCAACCGCTCCTTGACTTGGGGTCAAGTCTATGGCGACGCTCGCCGCTCGGCCTCATTCACAATGATCTCCACCAAGGTTGAATGATCCACCGTCGTAGGTTAGTTCTCTTGCTGAAGAGCCAAGTTCATCAGACTCGACGATGCCCAGAACGACGACGACGACAATAGACCAGAAAGAGAGCGACTAGGCAACTGGAAATGTCAACGTTCACAGTTAAAAATATGAAGCACGTAGGGTTTCAGCTCGACGGATGCATCCCTTTCCGGTACCGTACCGCCCCCTCGGGAGCATGATAAGAAAAGAACGACTATCATCTTTTTAGCATGGTCAGCAACGGAGACTAGGCATCGTCTGGCGTTCGCTAAGCAGCTGCTGGACGGAGCCCACTGCCCCGAAATGTGTGATGAGCACCGAGTGGTTGTACCTCGTGCTAAGATCGGTAATATACTTCTGTTACAGTAGTGCGCGAAGTCCGTCGCCAATTCGTAGATGTGCGCCGCAATCATGTCGACCCTGGCACCCGAGCTCATCACACTCGCTTAGGAATGCGTCCATTAAGCCCATGCCTAATCTGCGGCGGCGGTCCGTCTCGGTCCGTTCGTGATGGCGGGCGAGACAAGCGTCGCGCGTCCGGCAAAGGGCTGCATGAATTCCATCCACTGCTTGGCAGCGTCTGCTGGTGTGGTGTTCGACTGCGTTGCCACGTCGGGTTCGTTGATGCTGTTCCCTGTGGCATCGTGAGGACGGAGAGACTAAGGCAAGGAAGAGAAGAGTGAGATGATGTGAGCAGGACTTCGCTGGGACCCGTGTAGGGAAAACGCACTTACAAAACAAGGTGTGTGCTTCCTTTTTCGATCGCCGCAATTCGCGTTAGCCACCCACTGGTTGCTATGCTCGGCCGCGGCATCCCAGAGCACGAAGACGTGAATGACTTCATGTGAGCGTTTGTACGTCTTGAGCTTCAAGCTCAGTGTCAAGAATGAGGTACTGAGCGGGTTCATGGGCGATCGTAGATATCTCGCAAGGCCCGGGCTTGCCTCATCATGGGCAGACGGCAAGTAGTAGAAACGTGGGCATTCTACCAGCGATGATGGTAGGCGTTACAACTTACTACAATCCATATACATCTTGTATCAGCTTGTTCCTGGCTTCTCGGCGGTGAAGCTAAGGGCTCTATCATACGGCGCTTCGGCCCTGTCTATATAGAGCATATAAGCGCTGATCCGGTCTGTTCGAACTTGGAGAACAGCCCGCGTGTGAGTATGCGAGCTGAATAGGGCTTCGATATCCTGTGTTCGCCTCAGGTTCGCCTATACGGTAGGCTCGTCCCCATCCGTTTCGGTACCGGCGTCAAGGTTACTTCGAAGCCCACTGTAGCTGAGTACCCATGGCGCGGTCGAGTCTCCAGAGTTCCCCAGGGTACAGGGAGCGCTCCCAGTCGACAATGTGCAGTCGTGGGCAAGTGTGCGAAGACACCGCTAGCGGCATGCCGGGGTTGTGAAGTGAGGGTCCCCGATCGAGGATGACGCCATGCTCCCTGACCGCCCCCAATGGCTCAACTTCTCAATCCATACTACGCGGTTGCATAGGCCGAAATGGATGAGGAACCCGTCCTGAGTGACGTTCCCACAAGAGGGTGACCGAGACTGGCGCCGGAAGGTGTGCCAAGTGACAGTCGACATTGCAAGTAGCGAGCAGTGAGCCATGGCTGTATCGCCAACGAATCCTTGGTCTTCGAGACTGCCCAAGATGAAACGGGGTATAGCGACGTGTACGCGTGGCTCCTGATCTAGAGACTTCTCAGGGCGATAAATAGATTCCGGAATGAAGGTCTGCGAGATGTACATCGTCTGCGACAGGGCATGCCAGCCGACCTCGGGCTCCGTCTCGATCAATTCAATCAGCGCGGGCGTAACCTCGAGATAGCGACTATAACGGCCGCTGGCTGACGACTGGAGCGCGCCAACGTGGAGCACAGGTGAGGGCGATCAGTCTATCGGACACGTCTATAACATGAAGGGAAGAAACGAGGAATGCGAGGAAGATGTCATCAGTGGAGGATGAATCGTTACTACCTCCGGCCTCTAGGTAGTTACTTTCATAAAGACAGGATGGTAAAGGGACGACGGGGAGATGAGCTCGGATGCCGTAGCTTGTGATGGTGAAATCGGGAGTTTTGTAAACCTGAACAGGAATCCAACATGAACGACGGAGAGGAGAGCAATGCTCACAGCGGAGACTCACATTCTGAGACCTGTGGGCGGGATCAATCCGTTCGGACAGCTCGAATT
>AXZM01000877.1:0-35741 GCA_000743315.1 Lignosus rhinocerotis TM02
TCCCCCCCCCCTCCCGAAGAGGGGCCGTTGCGGATGTGGGCTGTCTTCTGCTCTCGCTGTATGTCTAGCGATGCTTGGCATGCCACGCACCATCCCAGAGTCGTTGGTCCGCCGTTCGACAACACGTATGTCGCGGAGATGGATAATGTGGACGCCAGGGCGTACTGGGCGCTCGTATACATACACATGGGGTGTAATAGTCATGCATTGGGGAGGCAGTGGAGATCGTCCCTACCCACATCCGGCATCGGATGAAGTGATAATACCCTCTAGTTGCCAGATTTTCCACCAGTTCACAAAGGATGGCATGGGCTATGGAGATGTCATCATCCGTACCTGTTATAGGGAGCCATTCTTCTTCAACAAGATGATCCTCTCCAGATGGTCATCTGTGCTGAAGAAACAGCTTGCGGCAGAGCTGGAATTAGAAGACGAAGATGGACATGGAGGGAGATTCGCCGTCGTCTCTGTAGAGGATAGCTGGGTAACGGCGCGCCTGTTGCACTTGAGGATCCCGGCGATGGTCCGCGCTTGGATAGCGTTGAAATCATCGTGTCCATGCTCCTCGCCGCATTCAAGTATCGGATCGAAGACGTCGTTCACACATCGTATTGCAGACCCTCTTGTGTTCTACGTAATTGCCATGGCCTGCAAACGGATGGAAGCAGCCTGGTCGCTGCCCATCGATACCTCAAGAGTCAGCATACGCGTTCCGAGTCCATCCTCACCTCATTGCTGCAGGAGACCTCTACATGTTGCAGAACTGTCACCCTCGTTGCGCCGAGGCGGCGGTCGCGGTGACGTCCGATCTCCGTTGGCTCCCTTCGATTGTCTTCGTAGTCAGTCATAACGCAGGGCGTAAGTAGTATCAAGACGCACCTTCTAGTAGAGCATCGTTACACTGCCTTCAACAGACCGTTGACACTTTTCGCCTTGAGTAGCCCTACGCCGTAATCGGCCATGAGGTACCTCCGCCTTGTGCGTCGCTCCGTGCCTTCTCCCGACGTCAACGGCTCGTCGCCGTCCATCACGTCCTCGACAGCAAGGAAGCGGATAACTCCGGGGACGAAGCCATCGGCGTGAACCTTGTTTACAACATCGCCTTCGTCGAATGGGAGGTCCTGCAGACGGTAGTAATCTTTGACTAGCACGCATGAGCTGCTGTCGGACCACGGGCACTTCAGGATTGCCGTGCGTCGTTCACATGGATTGCCACCGAAAATGAGTTCTCCTCGCCCGTACTGTCTCCCACTAACCATGACAGTCCAGACAGGGGCACTAAGGGGGTCATTGGAATCAGACGCGTCCCACCTGATGGTGGGATCACGAAGCATGTGTCCTTTCGGCGGATCGTAGGAGTAGATGAAAGAGGCAAGAACGTTCAAGCGTGTCCACGAGAACTCGTCGGAAAGGAAAGTACCAGACGTATCCGAGTACAACGCTATGAATCCTTGCAGACGCATGGATGAACAGTATACTCCGGGGTGGGCTGGGCGAGCACGGAGGTGTCGCAGAGCGTAATCACCAGCCTCATCAGCCTCGCCAGTATCGTCAAAGGCCACAAATGTTTCAACACGATGATGAGGGATATTTCTCACGGGTTCTGTCCTGGTCTTTTCCCATGTGAAGCCACGGACTGCAGAAACGCCTAATAGAGCCGGCTTGTCCTCAACAGTCTCGAAAGGATAGTGAGTTGGTGCGCTTCCGTGGTGATCGACGAACTCCATAGGATCGTCATGCCGGTGAAGGTGTAGCTTAGCCTTGCTGTTCTTGACGCAATCTGCTACGGTCAGGTGAAGCTGGGTAGTCAGATGTCGTGGTTACTGCGAAACTTACCCCAAATCGTGGTGCTCATATTGGTCAATAGCTTAGAGGCTGGAAGGTACGCGTGAGTCTCATGGGTCGCCGCCGTAATCTTATGTATGAGCTGGCGATTCTCATCGGTGAGTATCTCGTTCAAAAGGTGTTTGGGGCACTTGGTGAGATGCTCTATTTCGAAGGCACTGTCGGCGGAAGGAAGAGACTCCAGCACCAAACCCTGGTCTTCGCAAGAGAAAAGTAAGCGTATGAGGCTCGAAGTTATGTTGCAAAGAAGAAACGTACTGTTATTTTCTGGAGTAATCAAAGGCTGATTAATGTCGTAACCATCTCGCGATTGAAGAGCGCTCAGCCTTGCCAAGATGCTCAAGGCATAACATCCTCTCATGTTTTCTAGAGTTCAAAATCACGACAAGTACTGCTATAAAGAGCGAGGAAATTCTGATGATGGCAACAGTCGAGGCCGCCAAAGCCTGAGGAAGGGAAGAGGTCTAGGTTAAACGTCCAAGTCTCAAATGCGAGCAACTGAAGTTGTACTAGTTCGAGCGCCTATCATCCCATAGATGCCGCCTGCCAGAATCATAACCAGACGACACAAGTGTCTTACAAGAAATCGCGTTGTAAATGTGTCGCTTGAAATCATTATCATGACTACTCATCATGTCTGGGCAGTAGTCATTTGTCATTATTGAAACGTCCGACGTCATTGCCTAGATTTTCTTACAACTTGAATGCCCGTTCGCGTCCGACAGTCCAGTGGTCTATCGATATATAATATATTATCATGCGCGATATGAGCTCAAAGAGCGTACAAAGATAGAGAAGAATATTGCAAAGATATTATGGATAGAGGTAAGGGTGTACACGATTATGACGAACAACTAACCAGAAGAAAATCGAGAGTGAGAGGATATGAACGTGATATCAAAACCACAACGGACCCTGACCAGCAGCGTTCAGCGTTCTAATCGGTATCGATTGACAGTGTGCGAGCTCAAGCGCGTGGATTGAAATTGAAGTGGAAGCCTTGCGTCGCCTCGATCGGTAAAGTGGCCTCCCTGGTGATCACGGGGCGCTTCGACTTCCGTTCTCCAACCACTACTTCAAGTTCCCGAGTGCGCTTACGAGAGTTGGAGCTTCCCGTGGGCTTGACCTCGGGAAGGGGCTGGGGCCCTGGCTTGCTCTTCTGTGGGCCTTTGGTTGACCGCAGGTTTGTCGGGTCGAGCGGAATGTCCCTGTCACGATGGTCGACCAGGTAGTTGAGGATAAGACGCTGCATGGCTTCGTGTAGATGGTCGGGACGAGGCGGAGGAGTATCCATGAGAGAATACGATGGCGCAACCTGAAGCGAAAGGTCATAAAGCAACCTGGAGACCTCTCTCATGGAGGGTAGGAGCACTTTGAGATAGTCTCGAAGTTTGCCGGCGAGGAAAGCGCCTTCCCTGTGGTCAACAACCATGTCGCCTGTCATGTTCTCTATGTTGTGCCCCTCGAGATTAGCCCACATACGACGAAGATTCTCCGAGAGAGTTTCGCTCTCTTGTTCATTCGCAGGCTGGACGCGCAGTATTGCAGAAAGTGTGGACCAGAATACGGACTCTGCGTCATACTCGGGTTTATGGAAGAAGTGTTGCGGGACATCGGCATCGGCTTCTTCAGCGTTACTGCCATTGTCTTTGGGCGGTATTCCACCGTGAATGGTCCCTGCTTCTTCCTTGAAGACGTTGTACCGTTCAGGACCATGCACCTTCTCATATAGGACGCGGGCTTCAGGAGACAACTCTGGCATAGGGAAGTACTTCACTGCGACGCGAGGCTCCCAGACACACCCGGCGCTGACCGCTCGTGAGATATACATTGGAGTTCCCTAGAAGAGCAGATGCATGAGTAATGGTATCACTTGAACAGTGCTAGTCACTCACCGTGCGACATGTGAGTTCATGTGGAGCTCCATTAGTTCCCAATGCTGCCGCGTTGTCGAAATCAATCAAGAGACAACTGGCTTGATATTCATTTGTATCCCTGAGTATATCGCCTAAGAATGACACGAAAGTAGAGTGAGGAAAAATGGGTAACTCACCGTAGCTCGCCTGCGAGAACATCCTCAATGAGGGGAGGTCGTCCCTCCATAAAGCGGGTGTCGTCAAATTTGCCCCATTTCGGATACATTAAGATGTTGTGAATGCTCATGTCGCGATGTAACACTTGACGCTCCATAACCAGTGTGCGATGAACTGTCTCTGTGGTCAGGTACGCCTCACAACGGTAGAGTTAGAAAGACGCACCCTCCAGAACGTCGTATACAGCCTTCAAGAGATCGTTCACACTCTTCGCCTCAAGGAGCTTGACACCATAGTCGGCCATTAGGAACCTCCGTCGTGTGCGTCGCTCCGTCCCTTCTCCTGACCTCAGTGGCTCGCTGCCGTCCATCACGTCCTCTGCAGAGACGAAGCGAACGACCCCAGGGACGAAGCCATCGGTATGGATGCCGTTCACGAGTTCACCTTCATCGAAGCGGCGCGTCAGCTGACGGTAATAGTCCTTAACCAGGACGCAAGACCAGGACGCAAAAGCCGCTATCGGGCCAAGAGCACTTGAATATCGTCGTGCGTCGACCACAGGGATCGCCGCCGAAGATGAGTTCTCCTCGTGCGAACGATTTTCCCCCCGCGTAGACAGTCCAAAGGGGAGGGCTCAGAGGGTCCTTGGGAATAGATGACTCCCATTCGAGTGTAGGGTCACGAAGCATGTGTCCCTTGGGAGGATCGTATATCGAGTAGATGAAAGAGGCAAGAACGTCCATGCGATCCCAAGAGAACTCGTCAGAGAGGTAGGTGCCAGACGTGTCAGAGTACAGCACAATGAATCCTTGCCGACGCATGGTGAGGTAGTACAAGCCGGGGTGGTCCGGACGAGCACGGAGATGCTGCAGCGCGTAGTCAGCAGCTTGCTCAGCGGCCCCACTGCCATCGAAAGCCTTTAGCTCGACGATGGTTTCGACGCGATAGTGCGGTATGCGTGTCACGGATCCTCCCTTGGTCGTTTCCCATGAAAAACCCTGGACTGGAAATACGCCTAGAAGGTCCGGCTTGTCCTCGACGTCTCCGAATGGGTAGTGAGTCGGTGCGCTCCCGTGGTGATCCACGAACTCCAAGGCAGTATGGTACCGGTCGAGGTGCAATTGCTGCTTCCGTTTGCTAGCGTATTCTTAGAATGGCGTGTCATTGAGTGAGAGTACGCGACAAGCAATGTGCAACTTACTCCAAATCGTAGAGCTCATGTTGGTCAATAGCTTGGAGGCTGGACGGTACGTGTTGATCTCCTGTCTAGCGTTCCTAACATCGTTTATGAGCTGAAAATTCTTTTTAGTGCATATCTTCTTCAGGATATTCTCGGGGCACCTGGTGAGATGCTCGTTGACGAAGGCGTTGTCAGCGGGTAGAAGAGAGTCGGACTTCAACTTCAGGTCTTTGCGAGAAAAGCCAGTGAGCCGAGGAGGTCTAGCGGGAGTCGAAAGATGGTTAGGAGACGTACCACAGCTCTCAGCAATCTCAGGATGCCTATCGACGTCGTCGCGAACCCCGTGCATAGACCCATGTATGTTGACTCACATCAACTGTTATGATCCCAGCAAATAGCGCGGCAACCAGCTCCCATCAGAGTCAAAGCGTGCCTACTACTGTGATCCCGGTATGAGTAGGTGTGGTGACTCCTCGACCGTGGGCCCGCTGCGCATCCTTCGCCTCGATTGTTCTAACTCCATTTCCATGCCCATAGAACCACTTTGTCTGACCGTTCCAGTTCCATTGCGTGGTCATACTTGATCGATAACACAGATGACTTCCAACCTAATCACCTGCCCAATGAACTCGCACATTGGACCGTCTCACTGTCCCTAACCATCACGTTCACCCACTGTCTCGCGATTCCGATGATTAGTGAGCAATACATGAGTGATGCCGGAAGTCGTTCATATCATTGCTCAAGTTACCTGATACATTACGGACGCACTTTCTGGCGGAACTGAATGGGAAGGAAGAGGGGGGAGGGGAATCACCATTAATGTAGTAACACTCATCACCGGCTCACGAGGCCATTGGGTTGACATACGGGAGCGGATAGTTGGTGCATGGTTAGAGAGCTGCCACCTGTAAACCGAACCCTCGTCACGATGAAAAGAGTCCAGCACATTCGCCATAGTGGGGGCGAAGCTCGATGGACAAGCCCACCGCTGTGGGTTTGATCCTGATAGACGCGAAAGTATCGGATCATTTGGAGAGGGTACAAGCTCTTGCGGATGCGGTGAATTGCGTTTATCATGACGATCGCTCTATAACTTACTTTGTTTCCGGTGGGTACAGTTCAAGCTGGATTCCTATATTCATGTGTTTAGAATCCAACAACCAGTGCGGGATTACGACTGTACGACACAGAGTTATTGGACAATCCCCTGCTCCTCAAGACTTGCCATTTACGCCAAATGCATGGTAAGATATGGTCGAATACGAGAATTGATGGTAATTCCCTTAACTCATACAGGAGAATCTGCGACGTCGAGTCGCCGAACTTGGACATGCTTGTCTGGCCCATGAACATAAGATCCATTGAAGCCCAAAGACGACGGAGCCTTTGTCATCTCGTCCGTCATCTTACCCGTCGTCTCGGTCACCCTCCAACGGACGCTAATAGGCTTGAGTGTGTAGATCGGATCGTCGTGTCGTCTGAGGCTGACACGCAGAATGACTATGGAGAAGATGATGCCCGTCAGGGATACCCCCTTTGGTGTGTAAGGTGATTAGTGAGGACCCGTTCGCGACAGGGGTCAAAGGACATTTACCATATCACACATCAGCTCGAGCGCTTGCAATTTGAGCAAGACGGTGACCACAAAGGTGAACATGTATGCCACATTAATCAAGCCACTCTCAAGGATGATCCTTAAAACGGGCTTGAGCGCCGAGGATCTTCGGTGCATGACGCTGTTGGTCTCGCGCTCGACGGTCCATATACGGTATGCCACCAGTGCTGCGCATCGGATGAGCACATCAAAGACAGTGGAACACAGAAGATACACACTCACAAGTAGCAAGCGCATTGGAAAGTAGACTCAAGATGAAGAATGTCATCAGCCACCGTGTCTGGGTTAACTCGGTCTGATGGGGTAGGCCGGTGAATGTCCACACGGTATATGAGCCTGCAGCTGACATGATGCTTTGTGTTCAGTCGTCTGGTCATAAAAGAGATGTAGCTACTCACATGTGCTGATGAGTGACGACGCCACGGGGATCGCAGCAACCCAGATGTTCTTTCCCCACACCATCCAGCACCGGTAGTTCTGTACCATGTCATTTTGTGAGGGAATGGAGGTCATTCTAATCGAACGGACTGAAAGCCAGTCGCTGTACGCACTACGAACGAGTCCCCCACAAGTTGCACGATGACGAAAACGACGTGTCTTGCGATGAAGATCGGCGTGGTGACATCTCCGAAGAACAGAAGGCGTTCTTCTCGAGTGTCGTGATGTAGGAAAGCAGCACTAACATATGCGATGTTCAAAGCGAAGCGAATGGTAGCAAGTACGATAAGTGATATGCCAGTGGCGATCATCGGCCAACTGAGCTGTGTCTCGCTGCGTGCTGCACGACGCATAAGGTCATATCCGCAGACGGAGAACATGCAAAGGAACACTCCTAAATTAGACGGTAATTCAGCAGATAACAACAATGGCAGTCGAACAAGCAGCGCACCATAGAGAGGGCCTTCCGCCGCCAAACCCGCCAATTCGGCGGTGTCCAAGAGCATGGGCATCTCGGCTGGAGCGTACAGCAGACGATTTTGAATCAGGGAGGACTGGTGCGTCGAGCTGGAATTCGTTCTCGATAGCCCTTATGCGTAGAGCGCAACGGCGCCAGCTGTCATCGATCCGACCCGTGGGATGTGTAATTATACTATTGGAGGTACTTATAGTGCCAGAAGCCATGAGCCATTCCGAGAGATCAATGTGCGCAGACACTGGCGGGGTTTGAGAGGCATCCAATGGGTGCTAAGTCTGACAATTTGTCAAGAGATGATATAATGGGCCAAACCAGCCTACTATTTTGGACGCGATGCTGGATGCCGCAAGCGCGGGTGCGTTGACATTCTAATGGCCGTAAAAGGTCCGATTGAAAAGGACTCATGGCATGGGAATCGCCTGAACTTGAGCGTCATTGGTCGTGACGTACGTCGGGTAGAGACGCAGTACCGGACTCGAGGAGAGTTGGAGTCTGAGAAGAGGAACAGGCGGCAGATAGCTCAACTGGCCTCGACTGTGACCAGTACTAATTACTGTATATAGGTATGGCCATCGTCTGACATGGAAGAATATCAGTCGATGAGATGGCTGTGCGATAATTCTCGTCTAGTGCAGAACTTGTGAGGCGTTGCGAAGCGGTATATAGAGTGGCAAGTCCAAGTCCGACGAGTCATTGTGATCTTGGAGTCTCAGCTAGCGCCCGACAAACACGACGGTCACGTGTACAAGTTGAAGCCCGCGTCTTGGGCGCTCGCAAGACTTGGACTTAACCAGCCACCGTCTTTCACTGCTTCTGCCTAATCCCGCCGCCGTCAATTACCAAACGCCACCTGAACTGACGAACACAACCCAGTGGAGACTACAGAGGGAGCATACTACTCTGAGTACCTGAGCTTGAGCCAGCATTGCCTTGGAAGGAGAGTGACCTCGGTTGCGCAAGGTACACTAGTGAGTACACGCGATTATGGCTATGCTTAGGAGCGGTCGTGCTCTCGCTGTCCTCACACATGCGATGTTAGGCTTTGTAAGGTACGAGCTCATGCTATGCACAACGTCTACAAACAGTGCGCCTAGTATTGCATTCAGTGAAAGGTGGACAGACGCGTACATTGGAATGCACGCGGAAGAAGCTACGGAAGATTAGGATGCCCCAAAGCTTCCGATATAGCTGTTCAGTTGTGGGCGCAAGTACGCCTTTGGCGGCATTGCCGCAAGCAGTTTCGAGTACATGCTTCCCCCCTCAAACATCTGGCTATCATTGTGGTATGCCCTTGGTTGCTTTGGCTGACTTTTTGATCAGGTACTGCCTTCCCCAGTCGGTTCTTACCTTATCGTGAAACATGGCTGCCTACTTGGAAACCCCGTCAAGAGTATGGCGTCGTATTCAAGCGGATCAAGACAGAGACATGCCCTCCCTCCCTTCCCTACCCGGGTTCGAAGACTCCGCTTCCCCTCAGTCCATGTTGGACGAGAGTAGTCAAGATGCCAGTCAAGATGATATGCGAATTGCATCTCCCGTACATTCCACTCCAAATGTTCTTTCCCATGTCGCGTCGACAATGCGCGCACCCTCCAGCACCTCCAGCACCGCCCGTTTTGCTCAATCCATCGCCTCTCGTTCATCCAAATCATCGATCTCCCTTTCCCGAGGCGCGACTTCACGACCTCAACCGGAAGATAGTTTCGACATAAGCTCAATCCCGAGCATCCCTATGCCTCAAGATGATAGTGTAGAGATGGAGATCCGTGACAGTGACCAGGATACCGAGAGCTCTGTTCCAGAAGTCTATCTACCTCCACCGGTTGATGAAAATCTGGATGCAGACTCGGATTTGTCCGACGCATTGCAGTCAGTTAGTCGGTCTAATTCACCCGATCTAGACAACGGCCAAACCCCTCGCAAGAAGTCGGAATACGACTACTCCATGAGCTTGCGCTCAGAACCGCAGGTACGGTCCACGTTTGTGCGTGATGGTGGTAGCTCAACTTCACATAGCCATCTCCATTCGACAAGATGCGCAATATCTCATATCGTAGACCTCTGTCTCGGACAAGGACGCCTTCCCTTACGCGCACCGTATCGTCTCCATCGTCATCTGCATCCAATTCAACACCACATAGTTCTCGTTCGTTCCGCTACCAGCGCGCAGAAACTGATCCCCCTATCGCAGCTTTGACCGTTCCGCTTCCACGTTCTGCAACAGCGTCGCCCGCGATACTTGCTCGGGTCGAAGAGCGCGACCTGACTCAGATGAACCTCAGCTCGGAGTTTCCAAGCGTTGCTGACAATTCAACGGAACACACTGAGGTCTTGCCTGATGTTGGCGCAGAGAGAGAACGGGAGCAAAGGGAAATGGATCAGAGCCAAGCAAGCACAATTGATCAGCAATCTCAGCATTCGCGCGACCCCACGTTCTCGTCGGAAGAAGCCCATTCTGTAGACCACAGTGGGAATCGTAGCGGTTCACGTGGAATACGGTCCCCGACACCTCTATCGGTCGCCTTTTCATCCCCGGCTTCGGCGTTGTTCACTCCTACTCCTGCCTTTCAGCCTCGTCCGCGGGCTCGCTTTGGGGTGCCTTCAACAACCCCCCAGCTTCCGACTACGACTCCCCAGCAACACACAGTACGCTTTGAAACAGATGTGGACGAAACACCCAGACCTCGATCCGATGCAGATGAAGAGGAGGCTGACGATGCTGAGGATCCAACCACGCCTCACACACATAAACGATCGTTCCTACTTTCCGTCATCAATTCCACCGCTCGTCCTCGACTCCGGCATCCCACTCCGCATCCACGCAACGGGCAAGACCAATCAGAATCTCCGATGGAGATGACACCAGCTGGAACCTCAGGGGCGAGCCTGCGTAAGGCATTGGTGGGAGTGACCCCGCGGCCCGCGCAACGGTCACGGCCACGGCTCTCCTATCCCCTCCCGCAGACGTTCAACCCGGCATCCGACTCGGGCTCTGGCTCTGAGTCGCCCTACGACCACGCGTCGTTCGTCTCGACCGCGTCCTCGCACGACCTGACAACTCATGCGCGTGCGAACGCCTCCTTCGACCCCGTCATGGGTCTCGGGGAGCGCGGGCACGGTGTAGGTCGATTCAACGCTGGGAAACTCAATTCGTATCTTCATGGGCTGAACCGGCGCTTGCAGGAGGAAAACGAGATGCTGGTGGCACGTTTGCGCGTGCTTGAGGAGAAGCACGGCAGCGAAGCGGGAAAATCGCCTGCCTCGAGCTCGGCGGGGACGCCTGCGTCGGAACAACAGCAGCAAGGGCGGCGTGTAAGTGGTGGTGGGCGACGCATCAGTGCTGGGCCGTCTCTCGGATTGGGCGACGTTGCAGAGGACGTTGCGGAGGTGTGGTTAGAAGAGAAGGCTGCACTTGAGGAGATGCTTGAAGAACTCAAGGAGGAACTCGAGACGTGCACAGCAGACAAAGCTAAGGCTGAAGAGACTCTTGAAACTGAACGAGCTGAACGGATGCACGACAAGGACCGTTGGCGCGAGCGTATGGTCGAGGTTGAGAAAGGCGTTGAGGGGATCGTCACGGACCTCGAAAGGCGGCTTGCCGCTGCGGAAGATGCTGCAAAGCGCGCGGAGACAGAGAAGGCGGAGGGCATCAAAGACGCTGAGCGCCGCCTCGCGGTTATCACGGTCGAGAAAGAAGTCCTGATGGAGCGCATCAAGAAGGCTGAGAGTGCACTTGAAAGTGGACGCGACCTTGGCGCGGAGCTCAATGCGGCCAACGAGCGGCTAGCAAGGACCCAGGGAGAGCTACAGAATGCGCAAAGACAGATCAAAGAGCTCGAAGAGGAGGTCATGCACTCAGACGAGCGACTTGATGAAGCTGAGGGTACGCTTGCAGCAGAGAGGAAGCGGATCGCCGCGCTTGAGGAAGAGCTACGAGCGAAGATGGGAGAGCTGTCTGGGGCTATTCATTCCGTAAACGAACTCGAGGAAGAACTCCGGAAGACCCGCGCTCAGCTCCGCCGGACAGAGGATGCGGTCGCTCAGAACGAGACCGACGCCGCTGCGGACGCTGCACGTATCGAGGACTTGGAACATCAATTCGCTGCTGCTAAAGAGAACATCGACCAATTGGAAGCGGAACTGGAAGATGAAAGGCAAGAGAGCGACCGCCTTATCGACGATGCCGACAAGGCGTCGGAGCTCGCACGCCAGATGGAGGATGCTCTTGAAGCCGCAGAGAAGAAGATGCTCGAAGACGAACAAGAGAATGCCACGCTCAAGGCCACGATTGCCTCTATGGAACGAGCCGCCGAGAAGCTTCAGGAGCGATCCATGCTTCAGGCGGGCCCTTCGCAGAGTGTTGTCGCACAAGATCTGCAAGCCGAGGTTGAAGCTTTAGAGTCGGAGCTCGACGACGCTAACAAGGAAATTGCCCGGCTCAGGAGCATGATTGCGCAGTCACCTGCGCGTAGAGCTATCGAAAGGGCTAAGGACGCTCGAATAGAGCTCCTCGAGAAGGAAAAGGAGGATCTGATGGAAAGGCTGAAGTCTTTGAAGAATCAGAGCGGCATCTTTGGCACTCCAGGCAAGGTTGGAAACGGTAGCGGCATGTCACCCTTGCACCGGCAACTCCTCAACATGTCTCTCAAGAGCCCAAGGACCCCTGGGGGACCCCTGCGCGACGTGAGCACTTGAGTCTCCTGTGTGTAATTCATGTTGCTCATATTGCTCTTCTAGTTCTCCTGGCTCCAAAACAGCATGCATGATCCCTCGATGGCCCCTCTGGTTACCGAGTTGGCTAGGTTGCAGCAAGAACTCGATCGTGCCAACGCGAGCATCGACGAGAAGCTTGATCGTCTTGAAGATGCTGGTTTGGGTGCTGTGGATCTCACAAAGCAACTGGAAGATGCACGTGCTGACATCATCACGCTTGAGGATGAGCTCGCGAGAATGTCTCGTAGAGAGGAGCGTCGGATTCGTCGCCTGCAACGTCTAAGGTGCACTAAGTGTCGGACTAAGATTGATATGCGTGGGCTCGACAGCACCGGTGATGGCGATGAGAGGTAAATGACAGTTGACGTCTATTCATCATGAATGTGGTCTAACCTCTGTCTTGTAGCTCAATCCTTGAGGCATCAACAATGAGTCTCCCTGCTGAGCCACCCACACCGCCAACTCGGACAAGTGAAGCGCTGCGCAGCGAGCTCAGGGATGTGAATGTCCAATTGAGCTCCATGAAGAAAACCTGGGACGATGAGCGCAGGAAGCTGCTTGGCGAAAAAGCTGTGTTACAAGATGCGGCTACAAGACTCAACGCAGAAGTACGTGACGCGAAAGACGAACTCCGCAAGTACGCCAGCGCGGAACGCGCAGGTGAGCGAGCGCGGGTCGGTGCAGAGAGCGTAAGTTTACTAGCTCACGGTCTACTTGAAGTGATCTGCTCACCCAATCGTATGTATAGGAACTCGCCAGAGCCAAGCAGACCATAGAGGAGCTCGAAGCCGAACTGAAGGCGGAGCGAAGCCACCTGCGTGCACTTACGACAGAACAGATGAGAGCACAGCGTGAGAAGGAGGCTGTCCTTATGGATCTACGCCGCACAGAATCTGTGAGTTGGTGATATAGGCGAAGAGCAGCCAGCATAATTAACCTATGATACAGGACATGGCGGACGTAAGGCAGCAATTACAGCAGATCAAGCAAGAGAACCATGGTCTCGAGAGAGAGTTGCGTAGTAACGCCAATGCTGAACAGAAGACTCGCCTGCTAGAAGCGAAGGTTGCGGAGAACGTGGGGAACATTGAGCAGCTTCGTCAAGAGCGCTCTATGCTCACCGCAGACCATAAGGAGCTACAGCATCGCTACTCAAAGGCAACAGAGGTTTGTTACTGTGTCTCGCTGAGCAATCTTATCCATTATGCTCAGAGCAGTTTTGCAGGAGGTCAACCGCCTCAATAATTATATCCTTTATGCTCAGAGCAGTTCTGCAGGAGGTCAACCGCCTCAAGAGCGAGTTTGTTGTTTCTCAAACTGCGCACGACAACCGGCGTCATGAACTGGACTTGCGTGCTCTCGAGATCGACGACCTGCGACGTGCACTATCCGACCAAGCATCCGAGCTCGAGCGTGCTGAGGCCGAAAAGGCTCGCATGACAGCGGAGAAGAGCGACGTAGCCCGTACTGTCGCCGCCCTCGAAGCGGACCTTCGCCGTGTACGTCGCGACGCGGAAGCGTTCGGACGTGACCTGAAGGCCCTTCGTGCTCAGAAAGATCGAATGGAGGAAGAGCGACGTGAAGAACGCGTCAAGGCTGACCGAACTCACAAGCAATCTCAAGCACAGATCCGCATTCTCAAAGAGGAGCTGGACGGGCAAAAGGAGAAGATGAAGGCGGCAAGGGAGTCGTGGAAGGAACATGTGTGCGCTGCGTAAGTCCCAACACCGCCAGCGAGAGGCATTGTACTCATCGCGATGACTGTAGGGACGATCACCAGCTCGTTACGCTCAAACAGCGGCACAATCAGGAGTGCAAGGGTCTCATGGTGCAGATACGGTATCTGAAGGCGAAGTTCACACGCGAATCAACGTTCCGCTGTGACCTAGGGTACCAGAAGCAGTACCTGCTTGTTTTGATGGCTCGTCTCGAACGCAGGTGAGTCTACTTATGTTCGAATATTTCTTCAACGAGCTAACGGCGCAATCTGCAGTGAAGAGCAGATCTTAGCAGCGATAGCGCGCATCGGATATCCCACCCCATCAAGCACTCCTCCAACCAAAGCGAAGCGACGGTCGCTCCGTACCGTCGCTTATACTGTTCTGTTCGTCCATCGTACGAAGTACGGCACTTCGAGGCTATTCGTTCGACATTGTTGATCTGACATGAACTTGCAGACGTGCGAGCGAACAATGGCGAGAACATCGGGCGGCGAAACCGGCGATTGAAGCAGCTCTACAAGATGTTCGGAAGCGGCGCGCCGTATCTGCGGGAGCGGTTGCAACCACGAAATCTTCCAGTCGATCTGTTGCGAAGACGTAGATGGATTCGGGACGTGGTTTCCATGTTGTGTTGTCATTTCAATGAGTATCCAACTGTTATGTGTCCTATATATGTATACTATACGATAGAGCATCCTGTTAGTGTCGATTGATGATAGTAGAGCGTATTTGAGGGAGTATGAACAAGAGACTTATCAAGTAACATCGCCATTAGTTCAAGTAAGAATCGTAAAGATGAAGTGGAGTGGGGCAGACAGGGCAGACCCTACGAGCATGTGGTACCCCGAATTGCTGCATATGGCAAGGTTGCGCATGGTCTCTGCTGCGCTCTCTCGACACAGGTGCATACATACATACATGATACCACCCTTGGATTGTGTAAGACCTTGAACCTGAAGTTCAAGTACGGGCTCTTTCTCGAGGCTCTTGCTCGAGTAACGATTCACTTATACAAACTAATGATTTCGCATATACACTCTCTCAAATACGCTCTACTGTAGTACTTAGGAAGAACTTAAGTATCAATGCCCGAGACTGAGTGGGGTATATTGGAAAAACTTTGACCACCGCAGGGGTCGAACCTGCAATCTCCTGATCAGCTAGTCGTAGTCAGACGCGTTGCCATTACGCCAGGCGGCCTTACAGTAAATCACTTAGCAATAACAATGTCCAGGATTATCGCCTCAATGACCTATGCCAACCTATCTAGTCATATATTGAATTGAACCCGCATCTACTACTATATGTTGTCGACATTATCTGCTTGCGCATCGAGACCTTATGTCCGACTTGGCTGCTCTCATGTTTCCAGCTCGAGCATCGGTTTGCTCTCTAGCCAGTATTTCTCATCCAATCTACTGAGAACTCCACCCGTCCTGCTTCGCTTCGCGAGCCGGAAGCATCCTTCAACTTCGTCTCCACCTCCCTACGGTCTATCACGGCCCCCAAGCACACCGGATGCTCCTCAGAGGTTCCCAGCTATCCGTGAAAATATCTACACACTTCCGAACTTGCTGACCGTGTCACGTATAATTGCCTGCCCTGTCCTTGGCCTCGCAATTGTGAATGATAACTTCTACTTTGCCACTGGCCTTCTCGTCTACGCGGGACTTACAGATCTGGTCTGCCTCCATCCTTCATTGTCCCCCAAGATTGTCCCTGAACATGCTCAACTCAGGTTGACGGCTTTCTGGCCCGGAAGTTCAAGATGCAGTCCGTCATGGGGACCATCCTTGACCCTGCAGCGGACAAGATGCTCATGACAACACTTACTATTACACTTTCGATGAAGGATCTGATCCCAGGTGTGTGTTTCTGAACTGAACTGGGCCCGCCCAAAATGACTGACGTTCATCCACCGCCGCTTCCCCGACCAGTTCCAGTTGCTGTAATAATCCTTGGACGCGATGTCCTCCTTAGCTTGGCCGCATTCTACATTCGATACACGTCTCTCCCGCCACCAGTGGGTAGTCTTTCCATGCGTATCTCACATCATGTGACTGTGATTACCAGAAAACTTTCACTCGATATTGGGATTTCTCGATTCCATCGGCCGAAGTGCGCCCTACGATGATTAGCAAGGTATGTCATATGCCTTCTAGTGCCGCTCGGCGATTCAAGGACCATACGAACTGACCGCGGCAACGTCAGGTTAATACCGCGCTACAGCTCCTCCTCATGGGTTCGGCGACCGTTAGCCCAATTCTTCCAGTCGATATCGGCGCTCCCCTCCAAGCTCTACAGTAAGTATTTCATATCAGACTGTATGAGGCGCATTTGCTTATCATTCATACAGGTGGATAGTGGCGGGTACGACTATATGGAGTGGTGCTTCATACCTCTTCGCAAAGGATGGCTTCAGGGTTGTCTCATCTGTAGCGAAGAACCGCTCACCACCACCACCTCAAACGCCTCCATCCCCGCCGTCATGAGTTCTATGGATATTGTTCGGCGCCTTCTCTATGTTCTTAAACCATTCACGCTCTTTGTCGAGGTGATCAACCTCTATCTTCGCAGCTCTCCATGATCGTCCATGTGATTTCAAGTTCCAGCACGTAGTACGTTCGAAACCAATATTGCTCCCAGTATCGGTCTAGAACATGTCGGGGCGCCAGAGGGTCATTCATACTTGCATCGCGATGATTGCTGACGAAGAGCTCGGGACGGTCGTTCACACGAACATGATCACTTTCCATGGCGCACCTCAGTGGCTCCATACTCCACGCTGCTGTACAGGCCAGAAGACGCAATGAGGTACTTGGAGGATGTCTTCCCTCTTTTACCTTCGACATTTGTCTCTGGTGTACGGCGTGCCAGGATGGTATCACTCAGCAACACACAGGATGGTTCAGATTCTTCCCCACGCTCCACTGTTAAAGGCGATGTCTTCTCATCGATACCCGGTGAGTGCGGACACACTGGAAATGGGCTGAATTGAGCCACTGACGTCTTACTTTGGGTCACAGCATGCTTGACAAATGTAAGGACGCAGTTTAAAACTCACCAACGTTTTCTCTAGGTAGTCACGAGCTCGGCCGAAGTCTTGGGTGTCGTGCAGGTATGGCGAATACCACCAGTCTCTCTCGCTTCCCGCGTTGTTTCTTCGCTCTGGACCTTTGCGAACTGGTTCCCGCCCGCCGGTTGATACACAGAGATCCATCTTCATCATTGTCTTCTATCATCTATCCATAAAGAGAGTTTGCTGATAGTACGCCCACACTTTCTGGTCCTTTCTTCACATCATTTGTTGGCGTGCTTCTACTAGGGTTTGCTCGAAGATTCCTGCGGGCTTCACTTCAGTAAGTTAACCCAGAAGGCAAATGTCTGATCGTTGGCATCATCCTCCGTTGGTCGTAAATACGGTGCTCTGGCGCATTAGAAAGGTAGTGCCAGCTCCGAGCGAGAATCGTTCCCCCAAGGACAGCTGCAGAAAATAGCTATAACATGCCTGTCCCCATCGATACCATTAAGTTGATCAGTCTGCCCGCCGACGGCCCGCTCTATGGTACGTTCTGGACCGGCCACCTCACGTTATTGTACTCATGGTATCAACGAATCGCAGACATGTTCCTCTGCATCTTTGTCGTCTGCGGGAACGACTGGTCCGCAGGACGCTACGCAAGGAGACGTCACTCAGCTGGCCGATGATGCTGGCCGGGGGTTGCTCATGCTGCTTGTGACCATTCGCTTCGTACTCAATGCCATCTACATAGCCATCGCATTCCTAGACCATGATACCCGGCCCGTGCGTCAGGCTTACTTTCATGATGTCATGAACGATATCTTTCGGGCTCGTCCCATCATCTTTATCATCATGCAATTCGTTGGCGATTCATTTGTCGTACGTCACGGTCAACACCGCCTGAGCTCCTTGCGTTGACACTTTTATAGAAGTACCACTGTTGGGTCGTCTGGCAGAGAAACACATGGGTTGTCGCTTTGCCAGTGACACTTTCGTTTGTCAGCACAGGTGAGTAGTTGCGCTTGAATCCTCGTGGCTAAGAGGGACCGTCTATTATATATTCAGGTTGCGGTTTGTTTACGGTTTTGGCAGCACCGAGCTTGGTAAAGCTTGAGTATCAACTCATACCTTTCATCACTCGGGAGTACTGTCCGGACTAGTACAAGGGGGCATTCACCGGGTTGCCAAACCAAACTCCGGTCCCTCAGGCCCAATGGGTCAAGTCTTTTGTCTCCCTGAGTCTCATCGCAAATGCTTTGGCCACTTGTGTGTCCCTACCTCTGTATCCTATGAACGTACTCACGGGACCCTCAGCATTACTCGCGTTTCGCATCTACTCTATAGACCGTACCACCAAGAAAGCCATCCTCACCCGGTCCTCGACCATGACGCTCTTCCCCGTCATCCCCATCGTGTTTGAGAGTGGGATCACCAACGCGGCATACCTCTTCGCGTTCATGTGGACTGTCACCCGCGATCGAGCCGCGGCGGAGCTGATGTGCGACCTCGCACGTATCTCTATGATCTTCTTGTATCATTCTGGCTTGAGTTTTGCACTTCGTAGGGCACATCCCTCACGGGCATTCTTTTTTCCGTCGTTATTCCGCGCGGATCTGGCAGACAGCATGATGACATCGTTCACATCCTTCGCTCCTGGAAGGCGTCGGATAACTCGCACTCGAAGGCTTCGACCCAAGGCATACGTGCGGGCCCGGAGTCAATGCCTAAAAGTCAAAATTGACATCGTCCGCAACCCTC
This sequence comes from Lignosus rhinocerotis TM02, assembly GCA_000743315.1. NCBI lineage: Eukaryota > Fungi > Basidiomycota > Agaricomycetes > Polyporales > Polyporaceae > Lignosus > Lignosus rhinocerus. The sequence continues at coordinate 18,807 of AXZM01000877.1, forward strand.
AAACGATGAGTGGTAGCTGACATGGCTATCAAGACAAACCTTGACGCGGTCGAGTTTGGGACTCGGACCTTAGGGGTACACTTCAGTGTTATTATCGAATGGTTCAGGTTCTACCGCAAGCATGCTGTTCAAGTAGTGAATATCATCACAAGGCGACGCTTCAGCCACTCCTTCGTAATGCTAGCGCTGTTGCTGCTGGTCCTGAAGGGTATGACGCCACGAAGAGAACAATCTCTCCATCGCCGCCTTGTACAGTCAGACTTTCCCTCCTGAGTGTGAGCTTGTCGCCATGGCAGCACCGAGCTTGGTAAAGCTTGAGTATAAACTCATACCTTTCATCATTCGGGAGTACTGTCCGGACTAGTACAAGGGTACACGTCACTAATCTACTAGTAGAGACGGCTTGGTCCAGGTGCGGGCGTGGATTCGAGGGCGGATGTGGGTCGAGTACGGGACCAGGACTATCGCAGACGCATGGGCGGAAGGGGCGCAGTACGCCGTGCAGCTAGGCCATGGGCAGGGACAGGATCTGCGGCAGCGGCGAGACAGACAGGGGAGGTGGGCAATCCTACAATGACGCGACGAGGCTCAGATCGAGCGGATCACACTCCCACTTCTTAGCTTTGTGCCGGCTCGGGGAGTTTTCCCCTAACATGTATCAATATTCACACTGGCGTATGTGAAGTGGCAAACAATGTACAACAACTACGATTGTAGGATAAGACATGCTTGATTACATGACATGAAGGAGCGAGGGCGGGGCAAAGTACGTTTGCATACCTATAAATACGGTTTATAGCTTAGCCTTGACCGACACCTTCGCCGCATTCTCCTGGATGATCCTCGCCGCGTCGTTCACCATGTTGTCCACTATCTCCTTCGCAGGCAAAACCTCGTGGATGAGCGCAGCGACGCGGCCTATGAGCCATGCGCGCGCCTCCATCGACTTTTCGGGATGCTCCTTCAAGTCGTGCTCGACAGGCAGTATACCCTTTGAAGTGAGCTCCTTGATCTCCGCCTGGCGGTTATTATTCCTACATATGACAAGCCCCGCATAAGCTTGAATCTCGCCTCGAGTCGGGGTTCAGCACTCACCAGTCGTCCACATAGGGTGTTCTGCGAACACGGAGGGGACGGCCGGTGTAGATCAATGTCGTAACGGCATCTTCGTATCCAGCTGAAGTGATGGCCTCTTTGTGCGCCTTCGGCGCACCCGCCTCCTTACTGGCGACGAAGCGCGTGCCGACCCAGACCGCCTGCGCGCCCCACGATAGGTTCGCTGCGAGTCCCCGGCCGTCGTAGACAGCCCCGGCGCCGATGACATAGACGGGCTCGCCAGTGAGGGGCGATTTGCGGTTCTTGCATATGTCAACGCAGGCGGGGATGAGAATGCTCGCGGGGATATCGCCAGTGTGGCCTCCGCCCTCGCCTGCCTGAGCGCAGATGAGGTCGCAGCCGACATCAAGTGCCTTCGCGACGTGCTTTGGGTGGCCGACCATCTGCGTCAAGAGCACGCCAAAGCGAAAGTTTCAGGAATCGGCATTCAATTGAACGGGAGATAGTGTGACTCACGTTCATGACTGGAATGCCGGCCTGGTGGAGCTTGTCGACGGCCCACTTTGGGGGTACACCGACGGCGCAAACAAAAAGCCTCGCCTTCTCATCAATGATGACATCGATTAAGTCGGGAAGTTGGCCCTTCGTGTAGTCATACTACATTCCCCCAAGCATGAAATCCCGTTCCTCCTGATTATATTTGGTGGACGACAGAAGTAGGACTCACGTTCGTCTTACGCGCGTTACCGCCGACTTGCGGGAGAAGCAGGTCAACACCGAAGGGCGCGTTCTTGTCGACAAGGTCGTCCTTGATCGCCTTGATCTGCGCAGGCCGGGGAAGACACTTGGGTGAGCACGGGTGCGGTGGCAACGACGTAACATGTCGTGCGTACGCACCTGCTGCCGCAGAATCTTGGGCGTGTACCCCAAGCCACCTATAACACCTAGGCCGCCCGCGTTGGTGACAGCGGCGGCCAGCTCGGGGCCGGCAGCGACGTTCATACCTGTAGCTTGGTCAGCTCCTGTTCTTATGACCTGTGTTCATCACCTCATGGCTGTGAAATTGGAATGGATGCTCTCTCACCTGCAAGCAGGATGGGATGCTTGATACCGAAGAGCTTGGTGACGGGGGTGGTAATCGTGGCCATGCTGGGTACTATGTGGGGTAAATGTGGGAGAAGTGGACGAGGAGAAGGAGGAGAGGAAAGACTTTATGGTTGCAGACGGGTCCGGTAAGTCTATTACCGGCATGTGAATAACTTGAGATCCGCGGCTCTTTAGATCATGGGCGTTTCCACGCCTAGCAGCGTTGGCAGCTGAGCCTAGTAAGTGATATAGAGTCTCCTGTAGTCTAGCAATACTTGCTGCAACTCAGGTATCGTACCTGGAACAGAATATCCTGAGCCCAGGCTAGGTGGCAGTATACAACCGCCAGCAAGATGGAGACATGTGGAGACATAATAGACACTAATGGGAGGGCCGGTTATTCTTTGCATCCGTAGTCCCAGATCCGCCCTGTGGCGTACGCGGTACATCGCGAGCACCGACACTATTATTAACTGGTCGCAGCTTATTACCTGGCCGGAACGAGACCTAAGCCGGGACGTGCTGCGAATACTCCTTATTATAGAGTGTCAGAACAAAACACGTCGCCAAACCTGCCAGTAAGAAATGAGATTAGATAGCAGGGCTGTCCTGGCAATACGATTATTCCTGTATACTGAACGGGGGAATGTGGACATCCAAAGGCACACACTGGACGGGGAGGAGGTATATAGAACTTACAACAGGAGAGCAGTGACGTCCAGAGGTAAGAGTGAGACAACACAGGAGAATGCGAATGGAGATGAGGGTGGTCATCGTAGATGGAGATGGTGCGTAAGTGGGAACATGTGTGGCAGGGGACGGGGAATGTAATGTCGAGATTTGAAATCGGGAAGTATGTTGACAACAACCCTTTCAGAGTTGAAGCCGAACCCAAAGATGTGGTTATGGTGGACCACTCCGTGCTTCCGCTGCAGCAGCCGCACCCGCTTGTCGCATGAGCCGCCGTAAACGATTGAGCTCAACCGCCAGCGATCTGCGCACGGTCGACATTAACAAGCAGAGGACATGGAAGAGGGCCCAGGACAAGCGACGCACCTCGCGGTCTGTATAGCCTCGTCGCTTTCCTGTGCATGCCGGTCCACCTCCCCACGCAATCCTTTCATCTCCTCCATCAGCACGACTTCCATTTGCTCCGATAACCGCTTGTTCTCGTGCAACAGCCATCGTACCTCGCCGAGCCCACCTGACTCCCGTTCCTTCCGTACGGCCTCGAGTAGTAATTTGTATTTCCGTCCCATCTCCTCCGCGTCTGCCTTCAGCTTGTCCTCCCGCCGTTTCACCTCCTCGCGCAGGTTGACAGCGTCTCTCTCGAACGAATCCACAAGGCCCTTCATCGAATCCCGGAGGACGGCGTACTCGCGTTCCGCCTTTTGTGTCCGCGCCGTGCACTCTGTAAGAGAAGACTCCATATCACGGATACTTTTCTTCGACGTAGTAGTCTCGTTCTTCAGCTGCGCTTTCAGTGTGATGACCTCTGCCTCCGCTTTCCGTGCACGCTCCAAGACCTGAAGCGAATTGATATACCCGATGGCGTATCCAGAGGCTTAGGGGACCACACACCTCCTGCAAAAGACGTTCCTTCCGTGCAACAACATTGTTCAAGCCCTCGTTCTCAAGCCTCAGCCTCTCCCGCACCTCCTTCAGGTCCTCCGTCTGCCTTGTCAGCTGGCTAACTTGTCGCTGACTTACTCGTAGCTGCGCCTTCGTGTTCTCCAGCGCGTTCTTCGCGTTCAAAACCCCTGCCTGAAGGTCTGCAAGCACCTTCGTCGTGTTGCCCGGCGCGAACGACGCCCGCCGTGGTGACACGCCGCCCGCTGATGTCGACGATACGTTCAAGGTACTCGACTGCGATGTGTTGCCGACGTCCTCCTCTGCCAGTGCGCGCGCATTTCCTGTGGACATCGTCAGTACGTCGGCACGCACGAGGTGATCGCGAGATAGAAGGGAGGCGCTTAAGCCACGCCAAACCCAGCGAAGGGATGTAAGCCATGCGAGCCGCGGACATGCCGTTACCTGCTCCGCACCCATAGCATCCAACCTATAACCTGTCCAGTTCTTGATCACGCTCATCCTTCCGTCCATCGCAGCAGCCTAGCATCGCTCACATCCCAACGCTAGTCAACCATCATCCAATCATCCCTGTGCTGCCACGTCCATCCTGCGACGCGTCCTCGAGCCCTTGGAAGTACGACACGTGAAGAGCGGGAGCGGGTGCGGGAATCACTAACCTACCGACGAGACAGGAATGCCTGTCCCGGCCTCGGTCTTAGTACAAGGGGACGGGGGTGGGGGTTGATATAGAACACTCACGACTCAGCGTCCGTGTCGGGCTCAAAGACCGGGTCCCAGACCCCGCGCCCATCGGGATGCCCTCCCGGATCCCATTCTCGTCTCCAAACGACGGCGCGTTGCGCCGGGGCAGTGGAAGCCCGGACTCCGGTCCTGCGAGGCCCTGCAGCGCGTCGTAGCTGCTCCGGCGCGCCAGCTTCGTCGCGTACGACGACGGGGGCGGGTTTACGCTCGAGTTGGCAGCGGTACCCATGTTGAGGGTCGGGTCGAGTTCTGAGGGGGACATGGGCGGGGAGCTGAAGATGCCGGGCGGGAGGGGGCGCGGACCGCGTAGGACAGTGTTCTCGAGAGCTGTGAGCTGGGCTTGCTGGTGTCGGATGTTGTGCTTCAGAGTGGACATCTGGTGCCGGATGGTCACTAGAGAGAGGTCATCGTGGGCGCTCGTTCAGCATCGCCGATCTCTCGTCATGACAGCGACAGTGGGATGGGGACGGGGATGGGAGAGATGAATGGAAATCGTACGCACCAGTTTCGTCTCCTAGTGTTACAACGGGTGACGATCGTCCTGAACCTCTTGAGGACGGTCGGGACGAAGGGCGGGGTGGGGAGAGCGGCGAGGTAAGATGGGACCCACTAGACATCTACTTCGTTGCTGGGGTGCGCGTCGAACGAGCGAATAAGAAAGAAAACGAGGGTTCGTTAGAATGGATGCCGTCGCAGTGGACGTCGAAGTGTATTCACAGTCGAAGCGAGGGTGTCATGTTTACTGTCGCGAACGCTGTGCTCGGCCATTTGTCTCTCGGCGATACCTCCTTTCCCACGATCATCGTAACTGGCAGCCTGAGGGCCTGAGGGCCTGTCGCCAACGCTGTCCACTGTCACCGTGCGATCACCAGTCTATACCAGCCATGCTTTGCTCGAATTCCATTGATGTGGGTGCTATGTCGATCAACTACTCGCCCACAAAATCACTCCTGTCGTACTACATTCGGTAGTAGACTAGCAATGAAACGTAGGTTCAGTACCCTCGAGTGATTACTCTGACTCATTCCAAGTTCGATCTAGAAAGGCACCACCATATCACGACATTGGCATCTTCCTCGGGCAGTGATGGCAAAAATGAGATGCAACAAAAACAGTAACTTACTCACAACAAAAAGAACGGTCTTCAGAGGCCTAGCCCAAAACGAACCACGATCGCACTGCGCAGTCCAACACAGCCAATCGTCTGCTAGAAGCTATGAAATGACATAGCGATATAGACAGCAGATAAAAGCAACAGAACAAGAACACAGCATATATGACAACCGAACATCAGAACTTCACTCTCTTCCTAGAGCCAACTTGAACAGGAGCAAGCGGTTTCCCTTTCTCATCGAGTTTGAGCGCGAACGGGTTTGTGGTGGCGGACACGCTGCGTTGTAGCATGCGCGAGCCTGAACCGCGGTTCACCTGCTCCATCGGCAACTGCCAACCCGAAGCAAATACTGGTTTTTTGACTGGTACAGGTTCGTGCCGTCGTGCAGACCGTTGAGCCTTTGACGGCTGAGAAAGAGGATGGGTGAAACCAGGGGGTGCATTCTCAGAGTTGACGGACGAGAACTCGTCATCTTCGGGACAACTCCGTTTGCTTGCGCTGGTGGATTGACACTCAAGCATGTGCACACTCTGGTCGGATTCATTCTCCTAAAGTCATTTGAGGTTAAGCGAGACTAAAGTGTAGAGAGGTGGAGGGCGTACGTGTGGTTCTGAAGGCAAGATTTTATGTTCACTCTGGCTTTCTTGCATCGAGCCGTATTGAGGAACAGAAGACTCTAGAAGGCGCGCTTGTTCCTTGTTCTTATCGCGCAGCTTCCTGATATCTTCCTTCTGCTTCAATTCCTGTGAATTCACCTCGATGAGTCGCGGGTCGGTGAGAACAGAAGAGACCTCCTACATGTGTCTTTAGTGCCCGCAATTGGTCGTGCAGCCTCCCCACCTCCTCAGTCTTTCGCTGTATCTCGGCCTGATGTTCATTCGCCTTCCGCTGCATGATTTTCTCGAGCTCCTCCAGCCTAGTCTTTGCTTCCCGTAGCTCGTCCTGTGTCTTCCTAAGCGTCGGCAACGTCTGCTCAGATGTCTTCACCGCCTGGTCCACGATACGCTCCGCCCTCGCAATATCGTCGTTGGCCTCATCTAGCTTTCCAGACAACTGGACAAGCTGCTCCTTTTGGGTCGCTATCGTGGTGAAGAGGGTGATCATCCCTCGCCAACGCGCGACTACTGCGCAAAAGAGATTCTTCAATCATGCCGACGGAGCGTTATACTTTATTGGATATTGTCAAAGAAACATCAGCGTAGACACACACCAGTAAGCAGTCCCGACTGTCCATCATCTCCGATACTTTCTCCAGTTCTTGCGCGGCGCGTTGAACTGTCTGGCGCCTTTGATCTTCTTCTAACCGTGTCACTACTCGCAACGCGGCGGCGACTCGCTGATGAAATATGTGAGAGTGGCAAATATGCTGTTTGCTCCCGGACGCTTCCGCCTGAGACGCTTGGTTGATATGTTCGAGGAAGATGGGATGTGGTTGACTGGCCTTGAAGGATGTGCGACAAGTCGGGCACGGGTACGTCGAAGTCTTACGATTCCGATCCAAGCGTAGGTTCGCAATGTATCCCCGGATGCATTCTGCGCAGTTTGTGTGTCCTATGCGTGTGTGCCGGTTTGTACCAGAACTAGTACTCGAGTGTCAAGTTCACTTTACCACAAGGCAACGAGCGCATATTGGAGATAGCGTGGTAGTCCTGACATATATTGCAAAGGAACACAGATGCCATTTGTTGTCGCTTCCAAGTGGGCGAGAGAGGGTGAGCACTTAGATGACAGTGAAGGGAAGATGAATGGCCGTGAGACTGTGTCTCAGTCTTGCGGGTCACGCTTAGACGCGACTGTGGCTGGGGAGCACGTGACCGTTTTTATGCTCGAATCGAAGTCGTCTCGAGACTTGAAGGGGCTGCCAAGGGCTGTCACGGCTCAATATTCAATCAACTCGAGGCCGCTCCTGCCACTGCATGCGCTGACGTCGGCTCTAACCTAAGAAGCGTTGATTTTGCCTGAAGCTGGAGCCGCGATGTGCTGCGGTCATCGGATACATCATGAAGTCTCTGCGTGCGTCTTCTGCACTGTACGTTCTTGTGCAGAGTCACGGTTGCACCGTGTATTTCCTCGTGAGCCATCACTCAGCATAGCTTCGATGCACTTACCGCAGCACAGGGTGTCAGACACCATATAAACAGTGATCATTGCCAGGGCTTTGCGGACTATCCGAGTCCGTCTCTTGCGACCATCCCAACCTTCACCCCAGGCCCTTCATTATCAGGTGAGTATCACGGTAAATGTTTGCTCTGAGATATGCTAACCGCGGCTATCTCACACTCTCAAGTTATGGCCGACATTCCCCCATCCAACAATTCGCCTCTCCCATTCGTTGACGGCCTGTCCGTCCCACGACAGAGCACAATCGCAACCGCTCCGTTCAACAAGCCACACACGGACATCATACTACGCACAAGCGACAAAGTAGACTTTCATGTCTGGAAGGGCATTCTCGTCGAAGCGTCCCCTGTGTTGGCCGACATGCTCACGCTTGGAGCTCTCGCCAGTTCCGAGTCCTCCACAGTGCCCTCTAGCGCCGACGACGACTCCTGCACCCATATCCCAGTCATAGATGTTCCTGAACCTAGCTCCGTCCTCGACCCTCTCCTACGCACCTGCTACCCTCCACCCCATGCCGTCTTCGCCACACTGGAAGCGCTCAAGCCGGTGCTTGCCGTTGCGCACAAGTACCAGATGGACGGCGTGTTCGATGTACTAAAGGAAGAGCTACTCAAGCACGCCCCATCATTACCCATGCGCGTCTACCTCATTGCCCTGCGCTTCGACATGCAGGACGCAGCAAGAATGGCAGTACGCCATATCCTCGACCGCCCTAGGGACGAGTACGCGCCCGAGCTCGAAGATTGCTGTGCTGGCTTGTACCACCGGCTTCTGGCATATCGTAAGCAATGCGCGAAGGCCGTTGAGGATATATTCATCAGCAAGCTCTCGTGGCTCCCGGACCGTGGATGGCACTTCCTGACCTGTCCAGGTTGTGCTGAGGAGTCCTTCTCATGTACCTTGCGCGACTCCGACGTCCAGCGTACCCCAAGTGTGTGGTTCTGGAAATATTATCAGCTCATACGTACGGTTCCCAAGGGCGTGGTTCTGGAAACATTATCAGCTCATACGTACGGTGCTCGCGGAACGGCCGTGCCGCGCGGCGCTCGAGGACCCAACATTCCAACACCGTGCCATCAGGGACGCGTCGGCCTGCGCACACTGCAGGTTCGTGGTACAGGACAGCTTGCCTGCGTTCACCGTCTGCCTTCAGGACGAGATTGACAACAGACTTGCTGAGGTGAGTTGACGTGTGCATAGTCGGATTCGTGTCAGTAACGAGTTATTGGCAACCTCCTAGGTAGTTCTACCTCTATTATGAAAGAAGAGTTGGCCTCGTTTCACGTATTGGACATCCCCATCTGAAGATGTATGTCACTACTTGGTTACTTTGAGAGACGACGGTACTAGTGTAATGGAGAAGTGCCAATCTATTTGGACCACAGTGAGCAACGTTACCTCTAGAGGTTCGATAGGGAGCTTCTTGAAAACTCGGGGTCTCTCGGAGTTTCCTCAACATCATTTATGACTGATCAGGTAGTGCTATCTTCTGGCAATCAATAACACAGAAGCAATGCTCAAATGTCGACCGTGAGAGCTCTTCATGAAACCATGCAGTCAGATACCCCCACCCGTCTATATGAAAGTCACCAGACGTTAGAGGTGTCTCTGCATGGGTCTTTCGCTCTCCACCTCAAACTCCCGCCCATGCAGGACTATCCTCTGATGGATGGTGACGAGATCAAAGTGTAAGAGATCAGAACACTGAAGCTGTCCGCCACGCGCATGATCACACGGTATCACCGGCACCCCGGGCCGGGCCTGAGTATATATTGTAGCGTAGTCGACCCGACTTTTATATTTACTTTGTCCGTTCCTCATTGTATCTCTTACTTCTTGCTCCCTCATCATTACTTTCCTTACTCTTAGTCTCGCTCGCACTCAGGCCTCTCGTACCTAGCTTGTCTCTCATACTTATATTCCGCGCCTCGTCGCCGGATTCACCGGTTAATCAACCTGTGTATCATCGGCTCATTCGCACTCTCGTGTCCGACTGCGTCTCTCGTCTCGTCTCGTCTCGTCCCGTCTTGTTTCGACTTCGACTCTCGCCCGTTGCATATGTCACGGTGTTGGGCCACCGACCATCACAATGGGGAAGAAAGGTATATAAGCACAAACCAAGGAAAGCGGTGTCTCAACACAACTCACTACGCACATGACGACTCTACATGCCTGACGCTAGTGATCCTGTGTGTATCCTGCATGATTGAACTTCGCACTCCCGCCTATAGGATAGAGCCTCATAACTCGAAGGAGGGCGGATATGAGCCTGTCATGTTGGCACCACTCGATACAACGCACACGTTTCGTCTCTACCCAGTTGATTTCAAGCCAACCGCATAACCATCCGGAGGCCTCCCGCCTGTAATATGAGCTTCTATGTCCGGGTTTAGGAGCAAGCCAGCGTAACATCCTAAACAATATGCACAATCCTTGCTTATCGCTCCATTGGTCGGGGTAGGTAACATGATTGGTCCCAACCATAAGCTTCCACGGCTTATCTGCAACAAGTTCTGTATTCGCACCCTAATGACACAGGAGCGTTTGTAACCTGTCGCTAACGTATCCAGCGAAGAACCCATCCCCATCCGGGTTACTCATAAGCTACCCTTTCCCCTCCTCTCTTTGCGGAGGTTTTTCTTCCCTCCACTGCAGATTGCTCCGTGCTCTTGAGTGCACGTTCCCTCCTCCTTCCTCCACCTCACCCTCCCCTCCCCGCTTGACATCTTGCTATGTCCGACACACACGACTACGAGGAGAGGAAACCCGATCAGACGAGCTCCCTGGAAAAGGGTGCCGTCCAAGACTATGTCGTGCAGCACACTGAGAGTCGCTACCACTTCGATGCTCCCGACCTCGACCGCGTTCAGCGCAAGCTCAAGCAGCGACATGTTCAGATGATTGCTGTGAGTGCACATTGTCAAATAACCTTATGTCATCGTCCTTCTGTGCCTGATTTGTGCTCACGCCCATGACAGATCGCTGGTACACTTGGTACCGGTCTCTTCCTGGGTTCTGGTCGCTCTTTACAAGGCGCCGGCCCTCTCGGTGCCCTTTTGGCCTACGCTTTCGTAGGCTCTACTGCATACGCATCGCTGTGTGCCGTAGGTGAAATGACCTCCCATGCACCCATCTCCGGATCTTTCCCTCACTTTGCAGCGCGGTGGGTCGACCCCGCGTTCGGTTTCTGCGTCGGGTGAGCGGCTCAGCCTTGTGTGCCAGATCCCTTCTCACGTCTCTGGCGCAATCGTTCCCACCCCCATTCCCTTTCGGCATGCACACTTCTCTAGGTGGAATTACTTCTATACCAACGCTATCGCTATCCCTGTCGAAATCACTGCTGCTGGTCTCCTGCTCACTTTCTGGGATTCTAATGTGCGTTTTTCTCTCAGCTCTCGCCGACATGGCTTGACTGTCGACATCCTTAAATTTCCTCCAGCCGGGCCATCAAGCCGCTTACACTGCAGCTATTGCCATATGTTGTTGCGCCATCAACATCTTCGGAGTGCGTTGGTTTGGCGAATCCGAGTTCACCTTTTCCATCATAAAGAGTTAGTCCTCCGATTCCCCGTCAATGTCCGTTACGTGTCCTGCCAGGTTATTGGACACCATCTTTCATCGAGAATTGCGGTCTGGGGTTACACCCGTGCTAAGTGTGCATCGCAACTTTACAGTCACCTTGATCACCATCCTCATCATTACGGGTTTGGTTATCGACCTCGGTGGAGCTCCCAACGGTGAGCGCCTGGGTTTCCGCGTGAGTGTCATTGAACCCATATTCATTGTCGCAGAACCACACATTTTCGCACCGAATGGAACATAACGATCAATCGTAGTATTGGAGAGACCCTGGCCCGTTCGCCGGCGCTGGGCTTGTGCAAAATACGTCGCTGGATCGGTTCCTCGGTTTCCTTTCAGTGATCATCCAGGCTGCCTTCTCATTTCAGGGTATGGAACTTGTCGCCATGTATGTCTGGAAATCAATGCTTGTGTGATCATCAAGTTGACATTTCCGCTCCTCTAGTGCCGCTTCTGAGACTGTGAGCCCACGGCGCAACATTGCCAAGGCTGTTCGCCGTGTATTCTGGCGAATCCTTTTGTTCTACGTGGGTTGAGATGTCGCATGGTACCTCTTGAGAAATGTCCCCTGACACATGTCTAACAAGCTCCTCGGTGTGCTTATCACTGGCATGATTGTCCCTTCTAGTGACCCGGATCTCCTCAGCGAAACTGGTAACGCCGCTGAGTCGCCATACGTCATTGCCATGACACGCGCGGGCATCAAGGTTCTCCCCCACATCATCAATGCTGGTGTTTTCAGCTCTGCGTTCTCTGCCGGCAATTCGTGCTTGTTCTGTGCATCACGTGTGCTCTACGGTCTTGCCATCCGCGGTCAGGCACCCAAAATCTTCGCGTACTGCACAAAGGGCGGTCTCCCGATCGTTGCGGTGCTCATCACCAGCGTGTTCGCAGTGCTGTCGTTCATGAACGTGTCCCAGGGCGCAGCGACTGTCTTCAACTGGTTCGTCAACTTGTCAACCGTTGGTGGATTCCTCGGCTGGCTCTCTGTTAACATCACCTACATCTTCTTTTGTGCGTATTATGAACAGTTCTGCTCAGTCAGGGGCTGTCGTGACTATTCATGGGTACACCTCGCAGACCGCGGACTGAAGGCGCAGGGCATCGACCGCAAGAGGCTGGTGTACTACAGCCCGCTGCAGCCGTGGCTGTCGTACTGGGGAGTCTTTTGGGTCGTGGTTTTCATCCTCATCAACGGTTTCACCGTCTTTTGGAATTTCACTGTGGCCGGCTTTCTCACCGCCTGTGCGTACCCACACCACATCTGCACACTTCCTTCCTCTGCCCTGTGGCCCCTATGCTAACGATCCTGGGCCCTAGACCTCAATATCCCAGTCTTCATCGCGTTGTACGTCTTTTGGAAGTTACACAAGCGCACGAAGATCTGGAAGCCCCACGAGATGGACTTCGTCACCGGGATTCCAACCAACGAGGAGACCGAGGTACCCGAGGTGCCCCCGACGACGTTCCTCGAGAAGGTTGCCGCCAAAATCTTCTAGACGCATGCGCTGCGATGTCGTTTTTGAGACTGCGCTCATACGTGCTTGTAGTGACAACCCCCTTAAGGTAGCTGGCAGTCACACTCTCGGAGAGCATCGTAGAGGCTTTCACATACACTGGCAGTGAACGATCGGGTCTTCTGCGGGCATGTTGGAGGGAAATCTCGTAGCGGTGAAGATCGTCGCACTGGCCCATAACTATGCCATTGAGTGAAAACACTAGTGTCAAACTCGGTATACTTGCGCTTGGAGTATGCACGAGCAATGATTGCTACCAGATGGCCGGAGTCAGTCCCTGAGAAGTTTGAGAAGCACTAGCCTCAGGCTATAGAGATTTCAATCCCTACATGAGCACCGTGACAACTTCGCTGCGACAAACACATCGTGGAACCAATATCGCCATCAAGAACGGTCATGAGCGCTTATCAAGTGATGCTGGTTTCGTCCGATTCTTCTGAATCTTCAAGATCATCTCTACACTCAGCAGCGTTGTCACACCGCGTCTCTGGTTAGCTGATTCAGTCTTTCTATGCCACACATTCCTTGAAACGGCCCACTAGGTCTCAGGAACACAATGACTGCCCCTAGTCCCTCAGCCTCAGAAGGAGTATCGTCCACACGACGTATAAGCACAGCGTCTGCGCCGTTCGATAAGTCCTTCGCAGACATCATCCTTCGCACCTCCGACAATGTGGACTTCTATGTCTGGAAGGGGATCCTCATTGAGGCGTCCCCAGTATTCGCAGATATGTTTCTGCTCGGGGACAAGCGGGAGCAAGCTAACCCACCCATAAACGATGAAGAACCTACCGTAGGACGCATCGCGGCCGCGATACCCATTCTTGAGTCTAGTGCTGTACTGGACCCACTCCTCCGCATCTGCTACCCGCCACCTCACACTAACCTCACTTCCCTGGACATTATCAAGTCAGTGATCGCTGCAGCTCACAAGTATCAGATGGAGGGAGTGATGGAGGTTCTGAAGGAGCAGCTGTTGCAACACGCACAAAATGCACCCCTGCGCGTGTACGTCATTGCCGTGCGCTTCGACATGCAGGAGGCGGCAGGTATTGCCGCACGCTATTTCCTCGCTCAGCAACTTGCCGACGAATATGTCCCCGAACTGGAGGAGTTCAGTGCCGGCTCCTATCATCGCCTGCTTGCCTATCGCAAGAAATGTACCCAAACGCTCGCCGATATGATCGCAAGCAAGCTATCGTGGCTCCAGGATCGCGCTTGGCACCCCTTGCTCACTTGCACATGCCCTGGAGAGTCGTTCACTCTCACTTTGCGTAATTCCAACGTCAATCGCGCTCCCCGAGTATGGTTTTGGCAGCATCATCAGCGTATGGGCGCGCTGCTGGCGGAACGGCCATGCCGTACAGCAATCGAGGACCCCAAGCTGACCGACCGCGCGGTCAGAGAGGCCTCTGGCTGTAATAACTGCAGAACGTTAGTGCATGAGGGCTTGCACGCGTTCACTGCTGAGTTGAAGGACGAGATTGATCGTAGGATCGAGGAGGTGAGAATTCTAGATGCGACGTTGTTCACTACCACATACATCTCATGATAATAGGATCGAGGAGGTGAGAAACTTAGATGCGACGTTGTTCATTACCACATACATCTCATGATAAATCCCTAGATTCCTCTTCCGGTGCAGTAGTTGGCTGCAGAGTTTCCCGTGTCTCGTACAAATGACGGACCCCTTGGGATGTTTGTGTCACAACCTCTTCCTTGTGCAATGCGACCATGATAGTTTTCTTGCATATATGCTTGCAGAGTTCATGTGAGTGGTAGTGGATGACATCACTGTACTCGGTGCCATCGTCAGACTGGAAGAGGACTGGGGATGATGTTATGTACGTATAGTTCATTTACCGCAGCAACTACACTCCGTGCTCGAAACTCGAAGTGCATGCTGTATATCTCGATACGGAGGTGCGTGAGAATCTGTCACCTAGTCTGTTGTAAGTGCTCTTACAAGCGCTATTTCATTCTCTTCGTCATTACCATCACCCCTAGTCCGCAAGTACGTGATTGTATCTTTAGGAAATCATTGTGATAGAATCTCTGACTATTTTCCCTCGAAAGTGGTTGACTCTCATCACAACCACCAGATTCTGAGCACGGATGTGCCTGGGGGCGAGAATGCATCTACCGCAGCACCTCTCATGGCCGGGCCACCTTTCAACAGACCTTCGGCGGACGTTATTCTCAGAACCTCAGACAACGTCGATTTCCACGTCTGGAAATGCATTATCGAGGAGGTCTCTGCCTTCTTCGCAGATTTATTCAAGGTCCCGCAACCCAAGGCAGCACTGGCTGAACAGGCCGCATTACCCAATATCGGGGACCCCACTGTACCCAGTAACAATAGCTCATCCCTCCCAATTATTCCTGTCACCGATTCCAGTGCGGTCCTCGAACCGCTCCTCCGCACCTGCTATCCTCCACCGACCATCAACTTTGCTTCACTCAACGAAATCAAACCCATTGCCGCTGCCGCCGAGAAGTACCAAATGGATGGCGTGCTTGCCGCGCTCAAAGACGTGCGCCTCTCGAAATTCGCCGCGGACGAGCCGATGCACGTGTACGCCCTCGCGACGCGCTACAACGTCCAGAAAGCCGCTATTCAGCAGTACCTCACCATAACAAGCGCTGCCGCCGACGATCACGTCGACGCAATCGACGACCTCAGTGCGAGAGCGTACCACCACATCCTTTCATATAGGAAACGATACCTCACGAAGCTCGAGGAGATCTTGCGTGAGCTCGACTGGCTCTCAGATCGAGGATGGACGTTCATGAACTGCGAAATCTGCACGCGGAATGCCGTCGGTGTGGAGTACGTGTTGTTGGGAGACAAAACTTCCATCTCACTATCTGACTGTCGACGTTTCCTACAGCACCTCCTTTGCGATCGTCTGTCGCCATTCTGCGAACAATACCAGATGTTGACATTCGCTCTCGAAAGTCTCATCGTTACGGCCATTGAATTTTGAAAGGATCCGTTCCCGCCAGGGCTTACCATAGAAGCGATCGAATGGGAAAATCACCTAGAACACGCGTTCAAGCGAATTTTGCTCGCTTTCATAGCCCAAGCTGCTCGTCTTGACCATCCATACATTGACGTCTATCCCGATTTGAACGACCGGGTGCCTTTCGACTACTTCCTGTTTCACATGGGAATGAGCGAGGGAGCTGCGTATTTTGGGTCGGTCTGCGCTTGCTGTCGCCGCAATGACGGCTGATGTTTGACATACGTTTGGCCACGCATGGGCGGTTCATCAGTCAATGCTTCGCTCTCGCGCGGAAGATCCAAGTGATCGGCAATTCACTCATGTCGTTGTTGACGGTGCAGTCTATGCCACCCACGCAGATCCGCGCATCGCGCAGAACCCCGAGTCTCACGTCCTCCTGAACCATCGCAACGACATAACTCTCGTGCCCATCTTGATCGTTAAACGCGTTAAAAACGGGCGTTCAGCGCGAAGTGTACACCTCTATCATCTCACCATTGTAATGAAATCTGCGCTAGCCGTCTACAGGCGGTTGGGACTGTCATCAATTCCTGTTCTAGGTCTGCTTGTGGAGCACAAGTTTGCCCGACTGATCATGGGCGTGCCCTCTGCCGTCGCGCCCGAGTGGCTACCATGGCAAGTACGTTCATCGTCCCAGTTCCACCCTTTGCCATTCTCAGCGTAGATCGTGCAGGTTGGTTCGCCGACCAAGTATGACAGTATCATCGAGCCTACATTTACAGCAACGACGTTCCGGATCGTGAAGGCGTTCCAATGGTTTCACATTTACAGCATGATCAAGGATCACCACAGACGGGTGGTGGAACTCTTGGCACAGCTGACAACACCGAAGCACTTCAAGCTGTCCTGGAGGAAGCCCGTCGACGTACCGAGGAATGCGATCGGTACTTGGTTGCCATGTGCGGACAAGCCGACGACACAGTGCGTCGTGCACCAATGCAGCACCATCCATCTGCCGCACTGTACTCACCTTTGCCGATCGCTAGCGTTGCGTACAGGTCGAAGGACATGCATGACTGGCTAATATCGCGGCGAATTGAGTTGTTCCGGATCATGAAGGCGTTCCAATGGTTTCACATTTACAGCATGATCAAGGATCACC